>JAANYP010007879.1:0-13524 GCA_020465985.1 Centrapalus pauciflorus | reverse complement strand
TAACTCGAATAATTATCAGACTTTTGCAGAATCTCGGAGAGTGATTAAGCAAACGCGATCTCGAGTTTACTAGTATTCAGAGAGTGTTTTCGGAGAGAATTATCGTGTAGGTACGTTCGTGGTCGTTCGTATAACGCCGTGGTAGTCTCCGTGTTCCCGTGAGTGTGATCTTACCGTCAAGCCGCCAACGAGGATTCCGCATTCGTTGGACGGTGTCGCGTCTAGATAGATCTGTGAGTTCAAGACCTTACAAGTGGTATCAGAGACAGGTTACGAACCTATTACCTGTGGGTTATGGGCCCACCACGCTTCCGCGGCGCAACTCTAAGTTCAAGTTGTAGGGATTCTGAGGAGCTGAGAAGGGGAGATGATGACGAAGGCAATGATCCCAATGCACCGAAAGAGAGTGAGCCAGTAGATTTCTTGCTGCTCAACATGCTAAACTTCAGGGGGAGCCGTGTCAAACTAGTGTTGAATGTGAAGTAGGTCAGGCGAGTTCCTCAAAGGTTATGGAGAGCGACATGAACGAAATCATTGAAGCTCTGATGAACATTGAGGAAGATGTGTTAGATTTTGACTTTGAAGATGAGATGGAAGATCTGGAAGAAGGAGAATTTGTACCAGAAGATATAGTTGAATGGAAGTCTGATGAGGAGGTCGTGGAAGACGAAGATGACAACGTAGATGAAATAATCATTCATTCACAACCTATCACAGAACTATATGTGCAAAACGATCAAAATGTAATCGATATTGATGAAATTAAATTGGCCTCTGTGAACGATTCAGAACTGGAGGAAGCTGAAAAAGAGCCAAGCAGAGCTGAACTGTTAAACCTTTGGTTCCGGAAGGAAGAAAAGAAAGCAGAGCCAGAGATGAAGAAGAAGATTAGTATTCCAGGGGCAGAAAATCTCTGAGGAGGAATTATCAGCTGGTTCTTTGATAGAGAACTGCAGCTATTCATTCTAAAGAGGAGAGATGGACTCCAGTACATGAGGCATATGCTTAAAGTGGTTAATACATTGCCGAAGGTAGAAGTGAAGGAGTTAGCATGGAAAGAATTGATCAATATCGGCGAGGACCCGTATGCTGAGGTTATAGCCAAGATAATTAGAAAAGAGGGCCGATCTGGAATGTTCGAAAGACTGAAGCCGAGGATGGAAAAAAGAGTAGAGGATGAATCAAGGATAGATCCTCATACGGGAAGGCCATGGGCCAGAATGGTTTACAAACCCGTCATGTGTTTGAAAAGGGTGCCTATGAAATCGATGCCACAGAATATTTTAAGTAACATGAAATGGTGGTATGTCGACAATGAAACGGCTGAAGCAGTCATTGAAGACACAGAGGACAAAGTTATTTTGCGAGTGTATGATACATTACACCTTATAAATCTATCGAAGGACGACCTGAAGAAGCTGCATGATCAACCTATCTTCTTTCATGAAGGATGGAGGTCTGACGCCAGGAAGTACCAGAAGGTAGTAAAAGTATGTATAGATGCATGACTATATGCAGGTAGCAGTCTATATGGTTCTAGTAGTTAATCAAAATGTAAATAGTTAGAAGCTATCGTCAAGGGGGAGTCTGTTGGTACACCCTGTGTGACGATAGCAGTCTAAGATGTATTAGCATTTTGTGTAAGTCAACTTACGTAATATTGAATATTGGCTAGTGTTTGACATATGTGATTTTGTGTGTTTGATATTTATTGTTTGTATGTTTGAACTTGGTGTAACGAATTACAAGAAGTTCAAACATAAAGTTCAAATATATATTCAAACATAAGTTAAAACAGAAAATCAAACATAAGCTTGATAGTGAAATTCGAATTTGGTCTAAATTCGAATTTACATATAAGGCAGATTCGAATTTGATCTAAATTCGAATTTGCACATAAGGCAGATTCGAATTTGTCAAGTGGACAAATTCGAATGGGCCTTGGGCCTGATTCGAATTTGTCCTAAGACAAACTCGAATTGGTCAATATAATTAAGGATTAACTCGAATAATTATCAGACTTTTGCAAAATCTCGGAGAGTGATTAAGCAAAGGAGATCTCGAGTTTACTACTATTCGGAGAGTGTTTTCGGAGAGAATCATCATGTAGGTACGTTCGTAGTCGTTCGTATAACGCCGTGGTAGTCTCTGTGTTCCCGTGAGTGTGATCTTACCGTCAAGCCGCTAACGAGGATTCCGCACTCGTTGGACGGTGTCGCGTCTAGATAGATCTGTGAGTTCAAGACCTTACAAGTGGTATCAAAACCATTGGGGTGTTCTTGGTGTTCTTCGTGTTCATAAGATACATCTTAGGTTTCTTGACGTTTTCGATTGATAATATCAAGATTTTAGAGGTTTTTCGAGCTTATAAAATCAGATTTCGGGAAATACTTTGTTGTTGTTCAAGTTTTTGACCAAAATCAGTATTTTTACTTGTAAAAATATTGATTTAATCTGAAAAACTTGAGAAACTCGAAGAATTAGTCGTTTTTCGAATTTGCAGCGCTCGAGTTTAGTAAGGGAGTATTAGGGTTTTCTAAAATTTCGAGTTTGACCAAAATACGCTCCTTTCGAGTTTCCTTAAAGTTTGATTCGAATTTGGCCAATTCGAATTTGCTTGGATTTCGATTTTACACTAAGATCGAATTTGGACATTAGAGTTTAGTTGGGTTCTCGAGTTTAAGTGGACCTTCGAATTTAGTTGGGGTTTCGAGTTATGTGAACCTTCGACTTTGTTATTAATTTCGAATATAGTTGGACTTCAATCTTAAATTCAAATTTAATTCCAAACATGTTTATATTTAATTAGATTCGAATTTACCTAAATTCGAAAGAATTAATTTAAATCATTTTCGAATTTAATTAATTAAGTTTGAATTCAAATATATTTGAAACAATGACAAGTCTGCAGAGGTTTATGGAGATGTATCACGAGGTTGGCAAGGCGAATTCACCACCGAAGTTAATGAAAATTGAATATTATTACTGATGGAAGGATAGGTTTGCCGACTTCACGAGGTTTAATGATATGTGCATGTGGCTTTGTATAGATGAAGGGTACATTCCACCTACAGCTGAGGTTGAAGGACGACAAAAGGTTGTGCCTTATTCAAAGATGAAGGATGACGATAAAAAGGTGTATGAAGCTGAGAACCGTGCAATAGCTATCATTCGAATGGCGTTACCTCAGGAGATCTTTCACACCTTCTGTAATCAGAAGACAGCAAAAGAGCTGTGGGATGCTTTAGAGAAACGGTGCGAAGGTAACCCAAGGGTCACAAAGAATCGAATGGAAATGCTCAAACAGCAGTTCGCGATCTTCAAAGCCTCGAAGAACGAAAAGCTGGATGAGACTATTACACGATTCTATCATTTGCTAACTGAGTTAGATAGCCACGACGTGGAGTATAGTGAAATGGAGAAGATTAACAAGATTCTGGATGCTTTACCGGCCAAATGGGAGATGTATGTGGCCTTAATAAAGCATGATGAAGACAAGTTCTATACTCTGACTCTAGATAATGTTATCGGAACGCTGAGGGCATATCACTTTGAGTTACCGAAGATGGAAACGGATTATGATCAAGTTGAAGATCCGGCTATGTACTTTGGGAATCAAAACCTTCAGTGGCAACTGAATTGAGGACCGCTACAGCATTCTTCTCGGGAGAGACATCGTCACCGGATGAAACAAAAGACTCAGTGAGTAGGGCTTTGTTAGGGTTTGATAGACCAGAAGAAAAGCAGCATCAGGCTACTCCGGCATCGACATCTCAAGGGTATTCAAAGATGCCTATGAGTGCGAAATCGGCTGAAGACCATCTGAATCTGTTGGCTTCATTCGTGGCCGCTTACGGCAATTGCATTCAGGGCAAAATTAACGATCCTGCACTTTGGCATGAGGATTACGATCAGGTAGACCCTGATGATCTTGAAGAGATGGATCTGCAATGGCAACTGGCCATGGTAACTCAAAGAGTTAAAAGGTTCATCAAAAGAACGGGAAGAAATCTCAACGTTAGTAACAATAAGATTGGATTTGACAAGTCCATGGTTAAGTGTTACAATTGTTAGGGGTTAGGACACTTCGCTAGAGAGTGTCAAAGACCGAAAGTAGAGAACAACCAAGGAAAATATCAGAATCAATTGCAAGGGCGATATCTACCGGGTAGTTCAACCAGTCAGCCGAATATAGCTGGTCTGTTGTCCAACGTCACATCAGACAGACAGCTAGATGGCACTTATGACTGGAGTACTCATCCAGAGTCTAACGCTAGAGCCTTTATTGCTGAAGTGACCGAGGCTAGAAGTGATGGAGCATAGGAGACGACAGGGGACAACAATCAGAATGACAGCAGTCCGATGTGGGTAGAAAAGTCAGACGATCAGAAGATTCTGGAGTTCGCCACACAGATGGCCAACGTGGAATCAGATCATGCCAAGGTAACTCTAAACTTTTCTCTTTTCCATGATTTATGTGTTTTTTGGGCTACATCTAACGATAGGTTAAATTTAGTACTAGAATCACATCAAACCATATATGCTCAAAATGAATCGTTAAAATCAGATAATGCTAACCTAGTAGATATAAAGCAAGATCTTAGGGATAAGCTTAAGGCTGATGCACAGGATGTTATAGTTCTAAAGGACAAACTGAGTGAATAGTGCGTTAGGTTAGAACTAATGTATGAACATGTTGAGGCATTAACCAAGGAGCTTAAATCCAAAGAAGTAGAGTTAGCCGAGTCTAAGGTAAAGGTAGCTGAGGTCAACAGTAAACTTGAAAAGTTTAGGAACTCATCTCTTAACCTAGGGAAAATCTTAGATGCACAGCGTCAATATAAGAAGCCTGCAGGTCTAGGATATCAGGAGAGACCTCCACCTTTCACTGATAATTTGGTACCTCAACCTCAGGAGAGAACTGAGAAATCAGTTGAATAAGAGGAAATACCGGAACCAGTGTCTGAAATTGCAAAGGAAAATGAAACTAAGGTGACTGCTAATAATATCAACATTACGAAAGTTCAATTTGTTCTATCCTCTAGTGATAAACCTGTAGGACAACAGAAAATTGACTTTCATGATCAGGAGGATGAACCAGTCGCTATAGTTGAACCAAAAGAGCCAGACACTAGTGAGACAACTAAGTCAAAGGGCACACACAAAAAGTCAATTGACAAAATGTCTTGATTTAGATGTCACGAAAGGGGGCATGTTGCTTCTAGCTGTCCGCATAGGAAAGTAGATAATACACCTAAGACTGGAAAGCCAGAACAACTTAAGCCTTCTCAAAGTGTTGCAAGCACAAGTAGTTCTCAGAATACCGAGAAAACTGTGCAAGCTGCACCAAAATCTGCTGTGAAACAAATGCCAGTGTCAGGTCGACCAAAAAAAGTGATTCAGACTCATTCACCAAATAGAGTCGTTAATCAATCTAGGTCAGGACCGCAACAGAATTATAGGAGTACCACACCTAGCAGAGCTTACACTCCGGTTAGGTCACATACCCTTGTAAGACATCAAACACCAGATAGAGCTCAGGGATATCAGTCCGAAATGCATTATAATCGTAACTATTCAAGGGCTCCACAGCAAATGCCTACTCAAAGGCCGAGAGTGAACTTAAATCACTCTGCACCACAACAGACTCTAATTCAAAAATCCAAGTCACCTGATAGGAGAGATGGGTATTTGAAAGAGTTCAAGTATGTGGACGAGAATGGTATTACTAAATCAGTTATGGCTTGGGTTCCCCGTGATAACTAACCTATTTTCTTTTATGTGCAGGAGATAACTACAGGTCCAAACAACAAATGGTTCGTCGACAGTGGTTGCTCCAGGCACATGACAGGGGAGAGAAGTCTTCTTGCAAACTTCAAGGGAGGGAATCGGGGATTTGTATCATTCGCTGGCAATAAAGGAGGAAATATCACTGGTACTGGAGTGGTCACTAATGGGACTATCAAATTGGATCAAGTTTATCACGTTGATAAACTGGTTCACAATCTCATTAGTGTATCTCAAATCTGTGATAAGAAGAACTCAGTACTCTTCACTGATACTGAGGCGTTAGTGCTAAAATCGGGATTCAAAGTACCTGAAGAGTGGATACTGATGAGGGCTCCAAGGAAGAATGACCTGTACATGCTCGACATGAACAAGCCGGAAACTTCAATGGGACCAATTTGTCTATTGTCTAAAGCGTCAGAGACTGAGTCGGTTTTATGGCACAGACGCATGGCACACTTGCACCTGAGAAAGACGAACTACATTACGAAAAATGTATTGGTGAAAGGTGTTCCTATGAAGTGTTTTCAGTTCGAGGACAAGTATCTGCCGTGCAAGAAGGGAAAACAACACAAGAAAGCACACAAGTCCAAGACTCAGAACTCCATCGCTACCACTTTCGATTTGTTGCATACGGACCTCTTCGGACCAATCAACAAAGGAGTATAGGTGGTAGTTAGTACTGTTTAGTTATTACTGACGATTACTCACATTTTTCTTGGTTTTCTTTTTAGGTACAAAGGACGAGACGGCTGCAAAGCTCATCGGGTTCTTAGACCAAGTGGAAAATTCTTACGGAACAAGGGTTAAAAGAATTAGAAGTGATAACGAAACAAAATTTAAAAACACTGTTATTGGTGTATATTGCATATCAAAGGGCATAGTGCATCAATTTAGTGCACCTTATGAGCCACATCAAATTGGGGTGGCAGAACGGAAAAACAGGACATTGATTGAGGCAGCAAGGACCATGCTTTCGGATTCAAAGCTTCCTACCATGTTTTGGGGGGAGGCAGTGAATACCGCGTGCCATGTTTTAAATCGGGTCCTTACTGTCATATCATTGAACAAAACGTGTTATGATGTTTTGAATAAACGGCCACCAAATTTAACTGGCTTCGAACCTTTTGGGGTACCATGTACATTAATGAAAACAAAACATCAACCTAAGTTTGGTGAAAAGGCTGACGAAGGATACTTCCTAGGTTATGTGCCGAACTCACCAAACAAACGGGTTTTTAACAAATCTAATGGTACAGTAGAGATTGTGTATAACATTGATGTCACAAGTTATACACATGAACCCCAAACTGGTCCGGAATGGATATTTGATTATGAAAAACTGTTTGAGTCATTTAACATTCCTTTGGATGGAAATGCAGGGACAATCAAACAGGACTTGTCGTCATTAAACTTGAATGACGAGGGTCAAAGTTTTCTGAGGACCACCGTTCCATCAACATCCGAGCCTACATCAACTGAAGATAGATCTCCGGAACAAAATGATTCTGAAATGCCTGCAGTCGAAAATCAGACAACAAATTCTAACTCTGAAGACAGTGTCCATGAGGAAGAAAATGTGGAGTCTGAAGTCGTACCCCCTTTAGGAGAGATAGGATCAAATTTGGGAGACAATCTTAGGGTTGACGAGATAGAGACATCTAGGATTAATAAAAATCATCCTATTGAGAGAATCATAAGAATTCCTAGTGCTGGTGTGAGGACTAGGAGTAGTTTGAATAACAACACAGTGTTGTTGTCGATGATCAATGACTCAGAGGCCTTTCATACTTGCCTCTACTCATGTTTCATCTCGCAATTTGTAAGGTCTACGACTGCAAGATCTATCTAGACGCGGATCCGTGAACGAGTGCGGAAACCTCGTTGACGGTTAGACGGACAACTCTCAACCAACGGAACACGGAGACTATTAGACGCTGAACGAACGACACACGAACGATCCTACGAACTAATTCTCTCCGAAACGGCACTCACCTAGCTGATAAACTCGAGATCGCCTCTTGCTTAATTCCTCACGAATTCTGCAAAAAGTTCCTTAATGATTCGAGTCTATCCCTAATTCTAGACCCTGATTCGAGTCTGTTGTGGGCCAAGCTCGAATCTGGCCCAAGGCCCATTCGAGTCTGTCCATATTGACAGTCTCGAATCTAGCCCATTCGAATCTAAGGTCTCATTCGAATCTATCTCAGATTCGAATGTATTCCCTTAAGTAATTCGAATCTAGCCAAAATACTTAAACTCTTAAGTGATAAAACTTATGATATTACCTTATGATTGATTTTATCTTTGAACTTTTATGTTTGAACTTCTTGTAATACGTTACATCAAGTTCAAACATACAAACTCTAATAAGCATCAATCATATATAATATATTTATAGCAAACACATGCTAAATCACAATGTAAGACCACTTAGACTGCTATCGTCACACGGGATGTACCAACAGACTCCCCCTTGACGATAGCTTCTAATAATTCACACATTTGATTTAAGAACTTCGTTTATTTATTGATTCAAAACACTACCAGCATACAGACCTTTCTCGACGCATACCTTGACCACATTTTCATACTTACTAGCCTCAGTATCCATATGTGCGTCACTGGAAATCTTACAATTATACAAAATCATCAGATCTTCTTTAGATAGGTTTACCAGGTGAAGCGGGTCATAGACTCTAAGAATAACATTTTCTTCTAAGTCTTCCATAACCGCTTCCCCAGTTTCCGTGTCAGCATACCACCACTTCAGATTCTTCAGAATATTTTGTGGCATTGGCTTGAGAGGAACCTTCCTAAGACATCTAGCCGGCTTATAGTGAATCCTCATCCAAGGTCGTCCAGTTAGAGGATCAATACGTGACGGATCCTCTACTCTTCTCCCGACCCTTGGATTCAAACGTTCGAACTTCCTTGATCTCCCTTCCTTTCTTATGATTCTTTCGATTACGCTCGCGTAGGGATCATTGCCAATTTTTATAAGATCTTTCCAAGCTAGCGCAGTGATTTCGATTTTTGGCAGGGAGTTGAACGCTTTTAAAGTTCGCCTCATGTACTGAAGCCCGTCTTTTCTCTTTATTATAAATAGCTGCAGATCTCTGTCAAAGAACCAGCTTAGAATTCGCTCAGACAGCTTCCCAGTACCTGGCACTCTCATTGTCTTTTTAATTGCTGCTTCCTTCTCCTCAGCCCTGAACCATAGCTTTCGTTTTTCTTCATTAGTTAGCTCTCTTGCAGGTTCCTCTGTCGATGGCTGAGGATTCAATGCAACATTAACTATATCTGCATCGACAATTTTATTTCCATCAATCATGTAAGTATCAGTGATAGGATTCTGCTGCACAACTATCTCGTCAGCTTCATCATCCTCATCAGCAAGAACTTCATCATCCGACCGCCAGTCTACTATCTCCCCTGGCACAAATTCCTCTTCCTCCAGCTCTTCATCTTCATTATCAAAACCTACATCCAGTGGATCATCATCGAGATCCATGAGCGCTTCAATCATCTCGCTGATCTCAAAGTCTGTAGGCTGTTTAGATGAACTGGCCTCACCCCTTTCTCCTTCGCCTTGACTAGGCTCCCCCTGAACTTGTGTAACTTGAGCTGTAGGAAAATCTACAGACTCAATCTCTTTATTCGCACCGGGATCATCGCCTTCATTATCATCTCTTCTCTGCACCTCCTGATCTCGGCACGATGTCTCCCCCTGAGCCTGTAAATTTTTCATTAACTGCTCAATTAGGGAGCGCATCGACCTTATCTCAGCTGCCTGATCGCAAACAAAAGTTTTCAATTCTACGTTCTCTTCTTGGACTTGCTCCACAATCTTCTTCAAATCGGCATTTTCTTTATCAAGATTTGCATTATGAGTCTGAATTTCTCCGATCGCCTTTGTTAGGCTTAAGATTTGGACATTCTGGAAGTCAACGCGAGCTTTAAGCTGCAGAAACCTTTGGTTGTCAGAGTATGTGGTCGAGATAGATGGAATGGACTGTATAGGAGTAGGAATGAACGGTGATGGTATATACGGTTCATCTTGAGGTGGTGGTGGTGGTGGTGGTGGACTGGTGGTTTGAGGTTCTTGATGTTGCGGATTTTCTGGTTGATCTTAAGGAGCTGAAGATGATCCTTGCATGAACCTGTGACGTTTGGCCCGTTGCCTTGTCACTAGTTGAGGAACTTCCTCTTCTTCAAAATCAGACTCCTCCAATTCCCTGTTTACGCGCCTCCTCGAACCACCCTCATTTATAATCAATCTCGAACCATAAGTTCCAATTCGAATATCAGGAACTGCAGCTGCCGGAACTTCCGCGGATTCTGAGTCGGATTCCGAGGATGTTAATCCGTCATCTGCCCCTTCTGGCTCGTATTCCTCCACATCTCTAAAGATATCATCTTCATCTGCTGGTGGACTAAGCAGCTCACCAACCAGTGCTGCTGCAACATCTTCATTAGCATGAGGCCCTGCCTCCCAAATTTCATTAAGCGTCTGGCTTAGCTGTTCAGCTTCTCTCGCAACATTTGAGGGCCCAGCTTCTTGAATATTTGAGGGCCCGGCTTCTGTAACTTCTGGTTGCTGGCTTGTCGAAGGCCTGGTTGCCGGAATTTGACTCGCTGCTGGTCTCTGTCGGCGTTTTGGATCACGTGGCCGAGCACGAGGCTGTTGTTGCTGTTGACGTTGCTGTTGTTGTTGCTGTTGACGTTGTTGCTGTTGTTGTTGTTGTGGAAACGCAACGACCCCTGCCCAGTTGGCATCTTCCGGGGCTTGAAAATCCCTATCCACAATAGCTCCGAACAATGGACGAGCAACAGGAACAGCCAATGAACATCATAATGAATCTCGGATAGAGCAAAAACTGCTGATTTTCGGGAGCAGATATCTGATGAACAAACTCCGAAAAGATCATCTCTGAAAAACTATATGGGCGATTATACACCATTGCAACAATCCCCGATTGAATCTTCGCGACAATATAGTCAAACCCTGCCTTTTTCGCAGCAAAGCATACCATAAATACATGCGCCAAAAACCTCCATTGTCCTATCAATCCACTTTTCATGTATGACACTTTTGTCACATCGAGGCTGTACCCCATTCTTTGAAAGGCCGCTTGCCTTATATTCATCGGAAATTCTATAGGACCAACTTCTTGTTCCTGAGTGCCCAACTGCAGCACTTGACGAATCATATCAGCCGAAAATACTAACGGCTGTCCTTCAATGCGAGTGCGTAGAACTGTCGGAGTGACCGAGCAGTCTACTTGCAAATGGTCATAAAATTGACGGATGTAGGGTAACACTAGCTGCACATTATGCCATAGTGCATGTCCTATCCTTGATTCAGCTAGAAAATCCAGTACTTCACGGAATCCCTGCGCCTCAGGGAGATTCATGTCTGGATTAAGGACCATATTATGCTTAGGAACAAAAGCGCGAACTGCCATATCTGCACAATAAATAAAACTGTTAGACTCATTAAAAATCAATAAACTTGTTTAAATTAAAATTTGTTTTATTTTGTACCTTTTTAATTACAAAATCTAACACAATTAAATTTCCACAAGTTTAATAAAATTTAAATTAAACAAAATAAATAAAGTACAGATTCGAAAATAACAGATTCGAAGTGTCCATATTTGAATGTAATGGACAGATTCGAAGTGTCATTATTCGAGTCTAATGGACAGATTCGAATATCATGGTCATCTCGAATCTAATGACAGATTCGAGAAACCCATGAACAGATTCGAAGGTCCTGAAACAGACTCGAAGCCCCGACGGTTGATTTTTCAACAAAAACCCACGATTTTAACCATTTTGAACTTGGTAAATCACATACATTAGTTCAACTAGGTTCTAATCAATGATTTATGCCTTTAATTTGATCTTTTATAGGTCCAATCTTGGTAATTTAGCAAAAACCGTATTTCAACCTATAAAACTTCAAAATTTGAGAATTTGGTCTAAAATTGTGCATAAAACTACACAAATCTTGTACAATCCGGTTGGTTATACCTAGATGTATCTGTAGAATCGAAACACCAAGTAAGAGAGTCGACAAAATGTCATTTTGGAGAAATACGATAGACTCGAAGAACAGATTCGAAATCGCCTTCGTAGACTCGAGTGTATAGATTCGAAAACAGTAAGGTCTTAAATGACTTCACTGTTGACCTATTTATACTACCAACCTTCGAGTCTAAGTGTAGATTCGAATCTACTGACAGATTCGAATTACCCCTTATTCGAGTCTGTCTTAGATTCGAAACCACCAACACTTAGAAAAATTTCGAAAATTTTGAAATAATTTCAACTTTTCCAACTTTTTTCTACGGTATTGTGTAACCAGATAAAGTATGCCAATTCTTTTACCTTAAGCTCAAGATAGTTCACGCATTGTTTATTTTATCCAACTTTGAATGCACCCTCAGTAACTTTTGACCTTTTACCTAAGTAAAAATGAAACTAAACTAAAATAAAATAAACTATGGTAAAAATAAAAATAAAGATAAAATAAAATTTTAACCAAAAAATTTATTCTAGACTTAAGCTAAACTTAAAGAATTTACAAGCAAAGCTGAATACTAAACAACATATTTTTGATGAGTATAGTCTAAGAGAGGTTCAATCAGATAGCGATGTCCGATACTAACTTTCAGTACTTAAACTTTCACACTTAGGAATTTTTTGAATTCCTTTGATTGTTTGTCGTGACATACCCATTTAGCCGATTGTTGGTATTTTACCCCTTTAAACATTCTACATTTCGGAATATCCCTTGGCCTTTTTATTTATCAGGAAATTATCTTACGTGACTCAGACATAGACATACTTTTATGATCAAGGCACACAGACAAAGATTCTAACTTGTTGGTATTTGCAAACTTTCTTTAAAAGACAAAACATCGGACACAGGTCTGTATTCTTTCATACAACAAAGTTCTTAGTTTGACTTAAGGGTATTTTAAAGATTAGTAGACACATGAAGTCAGTACTGACGTACAACAAAGTCGACCATTCTGCTAACACGAATCTTAAACAAGAAGGACAACAGGTCGTGTACTTAGTACAAACAGGTTGCATGTTTTCGACTCTCGTTTAACAGATTCATTTCTATTCTTTCCATTTTCAGATGTAGTTGATGTTGCCATTACATACCCAGAGCTGCATACCTCATTTGACTCAATGTTTGTATGTCTTGTACATAAAAATTAAGACCTATTGGTCATACATCTAAGTTAGTGACACGCTTGACTTTTTCTAGAATATTTTATTAGCCTTGAGATTCCCTATATGTATTATGCCTACCAACACATCAAACTAAATAAAGTATAACACTTAGGATTTAGTTGCATTATGTGTGAAAGCCTAAATACTTAGAGTCTGTAACGACGGTGCTAATTTTCGTCACTTTGAACCTATGTATCTAAGACTTAACTCCTTTTCTGATATTCTCCTTTTTTTTGTATTTTTGTAATTTTCTCTCTTTTTTCTTTTGGTTTTCATAAGAAAAAGCAGTAAAATAAGCTAACCTACTAACTTACTAAAAATAGAAACTTACTAAAATTAGAAACTTACTAAAAATAGAAACTTTCCTAAATTAGCAGACTACTGTAAAGAAAGAAATACTACGACTCTAAAAGAAAATAAACTTACTACTACTAAGGTCAAATTACTCTGGGTTGCGCATTCCATTCAGTTGAATTAAATACT
>JAANYP010007878.1:0-14708 GCA_020465985.1 Centrapalus pauciflorus | reverse complement strand
GACTAGGAGTTTTTTCACAACCCCCCACAGTGACCACACTTTATTCATACAAATAGGTTGTCCTTTTGAACCAAGATCTTGGGATCTCCAGTCAACAAGGTAAGGTTTTCCTTCGTATGAATTTATTCATTCATGGGCTTTAGTCTCATTCCTTTTGACGACTTCAAAACTAACTCTCTATTTAGGCCTTTCGTAAGCGGATCCGCAATGTTATCTTTTGACTTCACATAGTCAATAGTGATAACACCTGTTGAGAGTAGTTGTCGTATCGAATTATGCCGACGTCTAATATGTCTGTGACTTAAACCATTATACATTATGCTATGGATGGCGCTCTACCAAGTCGCTGAGTGGCTGCACAATGTAGAGTTAACGGCTGAAAACTGGTTTCGGCCACTTTGGTAATGTCTTCAATAAATTGACGTAACCATTCTGCTTTCTTCCCACATTTATCTAATGCGATGAATTCAGATTCCATCGTAAGATCTGACGATCACTGTTTCTTGGAAGACTTCCAAGAAGAAGCAACAGCCACCAGTGTAAATACATATCCACTTGTAGATCTAGAATCTTTTATATCGGATATCCAATTCGCATCGCTGTATCCTTCTATCACAGCTGGATATCTCTCATAACGCAGTCCGTACTCTCGAGTATATCTCAAATACCGAAGTACTCGTATCACACTTTTCCAATAAATCCGACTCGGATTACCCGTGTACCTACTTAGCCTGCTTACAGCATATGCTATGTTCGGTCTGGTACAAGACATTAGATACATTAGACTGCCTATAATTCTTGAGTATTCTAGTTGATTAACACTTTCACTTCTATTTTTCGATAGATGTTGACTAGTGTCAATTGGAGTTCTAGCTATACTAGAATCACCATTACTAAATTTCTCAAGAATTTTATCCACATAATGAGTTTGACTTAACACAAGACTATCTAGGGTTCGTGTGATTTTAATACCAAGAATCACTTCCGCTAAACCCATGTCTTTCATGTCAAATTTGGATTTCAACATCTCTTTCGTTGAATTAATCATTCTTTCGTTACTACCAACGATAAGCATATCGTCTACTTATAAACAAAGAATGACATATCCATGTTTTGTATCTTTCATGTACACACACTTGTCGCACTCATTAATTTTGAATCCACATTCTAGCATGACGTGGTCAAACTTTTGATGCCATTGTTTGGGAGCTTGCTTCAAGCCATATAATGACTTAACAAGCCTACAAACTTTCTTTCCACATCCGGGAGCACTAAAACCCTCGGGTTGCTCCATGTAGATTTCCTCTTCTAAATCACCGTTTAGAAAAGCCGTCTTCACATCCATTTGGTGCACTTCTAGATTTCTTATTGCGGCAATCGCAAGCACTAATCTAATGGATGTTATTCGCGTCACCGGCTAATCAACACCCTCCTTTTGTTTGTAACCTTTGATTACCAACCGTGCTTTATATTTATCAATGGAACCATCAGGTTTCATTTTCCTCTTAAAAAGCCATCGGTAACCTAGTGGTTTACAACCTTCAGGAAGGTCCACTAGTTCCCAAGTATGATTTTGTAAAATTGACTCAATTTCACTCTTGATGGCTTCTTTCCATTGAGGTCCTTCAGAAGAAGTTACCGCTTCTCGGTAAGTTTTGGGTTCACTTTCAACCATGTAAGTGACAAAATCACCTCCATATGATTTTTCAACCCTTTTCCTTTTACTTCTTCTAGGCTCAACCTCTTCTCTTTCAGGTTGTTCTAATGTCTCATCTTGGACATTTTCGTCAATTGATTTAGACGAACTAGCACGATCCTTTTGTAAACAAGGAAATATATTCTCAAAGAAGGATGCATTCCTTGATTCCATTATGGTATTCTTGTGAATTTCTGGATTTTTAGACTCATACACAAGAAACCGATAGACACTACTATGATGTGCATAACCAATAAATATGCAATCAACCGTTTTAGGTCCTATCTTTTGAGCCTTAGGTGCCGGTACAACAACCTTTGCTAGGCACCCCACACTCGTAAGTACTTATAGGATGGCTCTCTTCCCATCCAAAGTTCATACGGTGTTTTATCCATTTTCTTGCGGGGTATCTTATTCAAAAGATAAGTAGCCGAGAGGATAGCTTCCCCCCACATTTCTTGGCTCATTCCCGAACTTATTAACATGGCATTCACCATTTCTTTCAATGTTCGGCTTTTTCTTTCCGCAATACCATTTTGTTGAGGTGAGTAAGGAGCGGTGATATCGTGTCGGATTCCATGTTGAGCACATAAATCCGCAAACGGTGACACATATTCACCACCTCGATCACTTCTTACAACCTTAATCTTTTTGTTGAGTTGGTTCTCAACCTCTTGTTTGTATAAAACAAACTTCTCGATTGCTTCATCTTTACTTTTCATCAAGTAAACATAGCAATATCTTGTACAATCATCAATAAACGTGATGAAGTACTTATTACCACCTCTCGTAGGAATGGATTTTAAATCACACATATCCGTGTGAATCATATCAAGTGGTTCGGTTATTCTTTCAACCGATTGGAAAGACGATCTTGTAAGTTTGGCTTCAACACAAGTTTGGCATTTATAATTTGAATCAATATGAAAAGATGGAATGCAATTTAACTTAATTAAACGACGTAAAGAATTAAAATTGACATGTCCAAATCGTCTATGCCAAACGTTAGAAGACTCTGTCAAATAAACCGAATTTGTAGTCGTTTTATTAAAATTGCTTTTCAAAATCATCAAGTTTATTTTGAACATTCCATTCAAAGCAAAACCTTCTCCAACAAAATGACCATTCTTGGTCAAAACAAATTTATTAGATTCAAAAACCATTTTAAATCCAAACTTGTTTAACAGCCATCCGGAAACCACATTCTTTCGAATTTCCAGTACATACAAAACATTTGTCAACTTAAGATATTTCCCGGATGTCATCTTCAAGATCACATCACCTTCACCTTTGACATCAACCGTATCAACGTTTCCCATGAAGATCTTTTTTTCATTAACTACTTTCAAAGTAGTAAACAAACTTTTCTCCGAACACACATGTCGGGTGAAACCAGTGTCAATCCACCATTCATTCGGTTCAGATTTTACCAATTCTACATCAGAATCCATTGCGGTGATATTCACATTCATCACACTTGCAACTTCATCGTTGCCTTCATGGTTCAAGATCTAAATCAGAAAGCCATTCTGATTTCTCAATATGATTGGCAAAATTATTCTCATTTTGAACTCCAATCAAATTAACCATCTTCTTAATCGATGGTTTAGCACTAGATGATATAATTGAAGTCATCGGCCGTGACACAATTCCATCTAACATTTCCATTTTTCTTTAACGCCAAAGAAAATAATTATAAGTAGTTGTGAATCTTCTTTTCAAACAAATACTTTATAAATTTTCAACAAAGAAAATTTTCTCACTATATAATAAAATTACAATTTTATCATAAACAACGTCAAATGCATTAATTGATCAAGCTTGAATCAACCGTTCAAATTAATCACTTTATAACCAAATTAAATCTTTTGTTATAAACAATGTCAAATACTTCAATTGACAAAACTTGAATCAACCGTTCAATTTAATCACTTTATAACAAAATTAAATCTTTTTTATTATAACCAGTTTTATCACTAAAATTGAATCTGCCGTTCAATTTAACACCAAAGTGAAGAACGAATCAACCGTTCATTCAAACACTTGTAACCCGAACGAGAATAGTAACAAATTTTAAATTAAAAGTTAAAATTGAATCATCCGTTCAATGTTTAAGAAACCAAAAGTGAATAATCGAATCTGCCGTTCAAATTAAACACTTAATCAAGGCTGTTGCTAAAATTAAATCCGTATCGAAACCAAAACTCGTTTGTAACGAAACAGAAATAATTAAATGAAATGGAAAAACAATTGCTTCGAGACAAAACTTGTTTGAATCGAAACAATAATGTAATAGAAATTTTTACTTCGAGACAAAACTTGTTTGAATCGAAGAAATAATTTCTTTAAAATTCCTAATTTTATAACCGGTATCGTGGTTGTAAAATTTGTTTTAAGATTGTAGGAATATTGTGCCCGATACCAATTATAAAATATAAGAAATATATTACGAATTACAAATCAGGAATGAAATTACAATACACGGAAATAAATAAAATACGAAAATTAAAATTACAAGTAAAGGAAATAAAAATACTGAAATTTAAATTACAAAACGAAAAAGAAGGCTGAGTCTCGTGTTAGACACGATTCCCTTAAAACAGATTCGAAGTCTGTTTCCCAGGGTACAACAGCCAAAGCAGCGTGTACTGCCGGAGGTAACCAACTTGCCTGAAAAATCACATGAATTGAAGGTGTTCTTCGTTCTTGGAATCAGCAACGTCTTGCCGTTAAAGTGCAAAAAGTTTCAAGAATGCAAAGTGTTTTCCAAGTTTTTCAAGTGTTTCAAGTGTGTTTTGGTGTTTGCATCTCCATCCCTTTTATAGGAGATGAGTTGTAACAACAAATTAATTATATTCAATTGTAATAATAATAAAAAACCATTTGTTTATTAATAATTAAATATAATAATTCTATCATTAAACCATGAGTTGTAACAACAAATTAATTATATTTAATTGTAATAAAAAATATTTTTTATTAATAATTAAATATAATAATTCTATCATTAAACTATTTCTGTAACGGCTCTAGAATTGTCTAGATTCGTTCAAGACACGAACGCGGCTCACACAAAAAAAATACATTATACAAAGTACGAGGCAGATGCGAGTGCACACAAGTTTAATGATTTGCTACTGCTTGGACCCAAGTTTTGTCTTGGAGTAACTTGTCATGCTTGTCAAGACTCCTCATTATAAACCACTCATGGTTTGGTCCATCTTCCTATGTGGGACAAGTTTTCACACTTTTAACTTGCATTTTCCCACATCAAACACCAATCTTTGAGCATCGATATCTCATTCATCTTAGCTCCGTTTTGGACGTTCTTTATATCGTTGTAATCCTCTTTTCAAGGAGAATACACACCCATAAAAAATTAATTATATATCTCACAACTATATATAATTATATTTGGTCCAAAAACCTGGAAAATACACTTTTTCCTTTGAAAAATTTACACTTTTTTCCAACACAAGATATGTAGAACCGAAAATAAGATCCGCTAAAGCCGAAACATTCAAACCAACCCACGACCAAGGAAACCGAATCAAACGTTCAAACTTAGCCACATTGAATGGAAAAGAAACCAAAATTGTGATTTGCGATACTCGAAAAACTCAACACGAAATCGAAACCAAAGTAGAAATGGAGATCAATCGTACCCGAAACATTCAACACGAAATAGGAAATTCAAAACGAAATCAAAATGAAACTTTTAGAGAAATGGAATCAAAATCGGAGGTTGAAGCATCGTTTATGTGTTGGTGAAAATTGAAGACGAAAGCATGATGGATTGTTGCCTTTTTCTTGAAAGAACATTCAATCATAATAGTATGATGCAACCACAATAACCAAATGAGTTTATATTCTTTAATCAAATCAAATTAAATAATTAATAAAGAATTGCAGGATGGAAACCGCCAAAATGAAGTCAAGATGGTTTGCAGTAAATATGGAGCAGTTGTTGTTCAAATATTCCTCGCAAATGTATTCATATTGTTAATGACGGTAATACCCTTAAATGAAATGTAATTATTAATTATTAATTAATGATGATGATGCTGATTTGGCAAAGTTTTATTGGTTCACAATGTTCACATTATTTAAATTGTTCACAAAATGTTTTATATATATATATATATATATATATATATATATATATATATATATATATATATATATATATATATATATAAAGTAATAAAAAAGTTAGTCGTTTACCTGCCTACCAGCTAGCTTTATTATTCAGTGAACTAAATAATAAAATTTTGTCATTCTAAAATAGCTGTGACGAAATACAATTTATGTTAAAATGTAGATAAACGATCATGATGATATATTTGAATTTTTATAAAATATAATAAATCAAACGTCATAATAGGAAAAACAACAATTATACATTGTTTTTTAAAATAAAATATTTAACGAGCTGCATGTCTGCCAGCTTAAAAAAAATTAGTTCCGACGATAATAAATTTTATATCAGAATGTAGACATAAAAAATACGATCTTAATAATATATTCAAATGTTAATAAAATACAATATAGCAAAAGTTATCATAGAAAAACAGAATTCTTATATCTATATCTATATCTATATCTATATCTATATCTATAGGGGCGGGTTCAATGAAAAACCACTATGCACATGAAAACTATGGAAACCTATGCAAACCGTCCGATTTGGTGCATTTCATAAAAAACGCGGTGACATGATCGTAAATAAGGTGATGCATCACGCGGGATTTTGATGCATCACGCGGAGAATTTGATGCATCGCGCGGGGAATTTGATGCATTTGTGGTGATGCAGTGCGGTTTTCACAAGTTTTCAGGTGCATGATGATTTTCCATTGAACTCCCCTCAATATATATATATATATATATATATATATATATATATATATATATATATATATATATATATATATATATATATATATATATATATATATATATAGAATATGGTTCGTGTGAGTACCTAAAAAATGCAGAGTACCGTGAGTACCTGTGAACATACGAGTTTAAGATGTGAACATGCTCCGAAAAAAAGTTTTTTTTTTTTAAATTTTTTTCATATTCATTTAGATACAAATAATATAAGTATATTTGTAAAAGAATTACACGCATTCACACTTCGTAGCCTCTTAAAAGTCATGTGAACGTGGAAAAATTCATGTGAACATGCTTAGCTGTGAACATACGTTCACAACAGTGCAGTTCATGTGAACTTGCACGTTTCACATACTTATAGTGTGTGTTTATGTGTGATTTTTTGCAAGTAGTCTTATATTATTAATTTAAACATGATTATGTAAAAAATTTTTCAAAAAAAATAATTTTAAGCGAGGTACCTCCGTTACTCCGCAAAACTAGTGGTACTCATTTGAACCCAAATCTATATATATATATATATATATATATATATATATATATATATATATATATATATATATATATATATATATATATATATATATATATATATATATATATATATATATATACTAAAAAGAAGATAAGCATTCTTTTAGATTGACACATCAGCACTCAAACAGAACACAACTATTCAGTCTCATTGTGTACACGTTATCAGTTCCTTTTCTTAGCACACACAAACACACAATAACCATCCCTCCCTCCCTCTCTTCTTTCTCACTCTACCCTCTGCTCTTTGTCTCTACACCTCCGGCCGGCGACCGCCGCCACTGCCACTCACCGGCGCACCAACACCACCACCATCTCTTCCATCTCCCTCTCGTCACTCTGTCTCGCTTTCTTGCTCACTCTGCCTCCCTCCCTCGCTCGCTCGTTTCCCTCTCACTTACACAACCAATCGACAGCGGCCTAAACCCTAAAGCCGCCGCCGCCACGCACCGTTGCCGCCACCATCGCTCAGCCTCACTCCCTCGACACTCACCTCACCTACACCTTTCCCCCTCTCGGCTACCACAACCACCGCTGCCGCCGCTGACCAGGAACGGCCGCGCCGCTGGCAACCGAACCAAAACCATCACCGCCGCCTACCAAACTTAGTTTCCAGGTTTGTTTTAACTCGTTTTGCTTTTAGTTTGTTACTGATTTTCAAATACATCAACTCAACGTCACACAGTTCAAGACCCTTCGCCAGCAATTTGCGTCGATCAAGCTCCTTAGATGATAGAGGGTGGAATGAGGAGAGGTTAACTTTAGGTATGATATACTTTCTTTTATTCAATATCAGCAGCTTAATTTTGGAGAGAAAACATTCTCTCTCTCTATGATTCCATGTGTTTGTGTTTGTCTTTGTGTTTGTGTTTGATTTAATATATTAATACTGTCTGTTTCTATGTATTAAGAGTTGAATTCCTGTATCTTTACTATTCTCTATCCGTCTGAGTAATTGCGAATTATAAGAGGGTTTTTTGATTTGCCAGTTTAGTTTAGCTTTTTAAAAGTTTTGAGTGTTAATTCAACATTGTTCCTAAATCAGTGATCTTGATGTACCCTTGCTATTATATGCTTTGTACTCTAAGAAGATTTGGAAAGATTCAGTATGACACGCTTCACGTGCCGCATAAGGTGGTAGCCCAGGAGGTCGATGGGTCGGTGAAGTTCGGAGACGGCGAGGAAACGACTTATTTATTCGACCCGGATATTTACACTGACAGAAGAATATCGGTTCAGGGGATTGACGGAGTTTTATTCCCGACATCGCCGGCGGAGACAGATTTGAAGAAAAAAGAGAGTACAAAAACCGTTGATTTTGTACGCAAAACTCGTATAGGTACGACCGACTACCTTCTTGCATTGAATTTACTTTATAACTTTATTCCTGTATGGTGTTGTAAAATTACTTGTATGGTGTTGCTGATCAATGAACAACACATGTGCTACAACCAACTCTTTGTGAATTTTGTGGATCAGTGAACTTTATGGTAGTGTGTTTTTGTTGACATTATGATTTATGAAGAAAAAGGCAAGAATGTGCCCTCCTTGATACGCTTAGGATATATGCACATTTATCAGCTTCTGTGGCTTGATGATTTATTTGTTTTATATATGGCATATCCTTCCATGCATTGTTATCTTTAATGTTTTTGAATTCCAATGCATGTAGATTTAGTAGTGATTTACATTTGATGGTGTTTGACCATGTTTTTTATTTCTTGAATTCTTGGTTTGAATAACTACTCTTCTTTCAGTTATCCTTCTAATATAATTTCGTTATTTATTTTTTTATTTAGTCATTGTATTTATACTTGAATATTTATGTTTTGTTTTCATCTTACTCATAATTTGAATCTGTTTATCTAAGTGATAATGCGTCAAAGACCTAATGACTATGTAATTTAGTCATTTAGATAATCCAATTACATTTATATCATAATGACTTGGTACCAAATTCTCTGCTCATATCTTTACATAATCTAAAAATATAAAATTTTATTTGTTTTACTGAATTGCTTACCTTCTGCAAAGGTCTAAAGTTCTAGAAGGTCACCTGAGAGCAGATTGAAAGGTAATTTGCTTGAGCTTATAAAGCTTATGGAGTTGGTTGTCTTTGTTTAAGTTAATATTTGTTTGGGTTGCTTGATGTACATGTAGTTTGGTCGAAAAAGGGGAATTTGAAGAAACGATTGGCAAGAATACGAAGGGGAATTTGCAGAAACGAGTTTAAAGAAATGATTCCTTAGCCTCGATTTTTTTTAAAAAAAACCATCGGCAAGTATCAGTATGTACCATTGCAACTCGATTTTGAAGAAATGATTCCTTAGCCTCAAATTTGTAAGTAAAATTTGATTTTAAAGTCATTTCAAAGCAATCAAAACCCTTAATAACGTACACTTTTTTGTGGTTTTATCCGATCTGGATCTCTTTTTGCGATTCCCATTTTGTTTTAGTTTTGATTTATGACTTTGTGCTTCTAGGGACTACATCACTTTTTTGGACAAGGTGTTTTTCTATGATAAAATAAAGTCACAATTGTCAGATTGGGCATCCATATTATATGCGTGCTTTTTAGGGAAGTTGTTATTGGTGAGTACTTGAAATGAATGAAAGACCGGGTAGATCGAGGTTTCCAGGTATATGTATTTTTTTTATAATTGAATGATTATTTCATCAATAGAATTCGAAATATGTAATGCCTTTAGGTTTTTGAGGAAGATGGTAGTATCCATTATCAATGTGGATTTGACATCTTGTATCCCAAGTTACTAAATTAGGTCTCTTCCCATTTTGCACAAATGTGTAAGTGAAATTTATGCATTTAGTGTCTTAATGATTTTAGAACCATATAATTGGTTTGCATTGAGGAATCGAATTTAGTTTATTCGAAATATTAAATATATGTTTATTTACAATAATTATGTTGGTTGAATTCTCAATTGATTTTCATGTGCACGAATACTTCCTTCTTCTTATCTAATTTGGTTTTTAATTCTCAATTGTTTCTATGATTCATTTAGGATTTAGAATACACATAAAGATTCTTTTTTGTAAATAAGGCTATATGACATGTAAACATGTTTTGAGTATTTTGCATCAGATTGTTCAGTTTAACTTGCACCTTTGCATATCTTTAGGGGCTCAGTTTTGGCAGCATTTTGGGTTGTAGTTTTTATTATTTTGTTGCTTAATGTGCATTATTTTACTGGGTGGGGATATCATTGATTTAGATGCTGGTTTTGAAGAAACATTTTGGCTGCAGTTTGGCCTTTTTTACCTTGCAGTTGAGTTGCAATTTTCTTGTAGCCTGATTCTCTATATTTACTTTGTTTTGTTTTGATGGGTTTTCCAACTAATGTGATCAAAATTCCAATGTTCGTCGTATATTCAAAGAATTTTGCAGAAGTTGCCATATATTTTGGGCTCCATAATTTGCATTTTGGAATAACTGCACTTGATCAAAACTCAAGACAATGATGATGATGCTCAAATAATGGTCATAACTGCCCCAAGTTTGCAATGGTTGCTCTTAAGAACCAATGACAACCAAGTACATTTTATTGCTAATAGTTTTCAGTTCTCCAAGATTGATTTAGACCTAAAAGAGTAAAAGTGTACATTATATTTCAGCCCACGATTACCATCATCACAACACTAACACTTTCATAACCAAGTTCGTTTTTTTTTTAATTTTATAACTAATTTTCACATAAATGTCGTGATTGATTTAGGGTTTATTTTGTTTTTCAGATATGAAAGCCTACTCTATAAGATGACCTTATCAAACTTCTTCTTTGTAAATTTGTGAGCTTGCTTTTTGTGTTTTGAGCCCCTCTTTTAAGTGATCACCTTTCCCACACAATTTTCACCGTGTAATCCACAAATCAAGGATGTACTCACCTTTAATGCATTAACACTTGCAGCATATATCATTGGTCAATTCCCAAGCGAGTTTGAATATCGAGGGCATCAAATACATGGTAAGTAATAGCATAATATCCTTCTGTTCTTGGATTTCTATTTTTATTTTTTCTCCTTATCCATGCATTTTTTTCTTAGACTAATATGATGAAAACTGGACCAGGAAGTTGTAGATTCCGGATGAATCAATCTGAGATTGAAGCTAAGATACATACTCTACGTGATGGTGGTTTATTGAAGCAGGTACTCATTATATCATCTTTATCAGTTTATTTTGTCTAAATTTTGTAAGACTCTATAGCCCCAAAATAATTACCCTTTCGTCTCAAATCACATAAACATCATGGTTTTCAACATCTTTGGGGATCATACTTGCAACGAAATTGTAAAACGTTTCTCTCTAGAATTTGGTGCCATTTGTTCTACCTAAGCGTGTCAACTCTCTTTTAATTTTTGAATAGACTGGATATGTAAAGTGGTTCACTTGTAGAATCTTTTAATTTAAATGAGTTAATGGCATCATTTTTCTAGCCATAAACATTTATATTATTGATTTATATGCCCTTGCTGTCCAATACATGTAAATATGCCAATGAACCTGGTGTCATAAGGTATCTGAACAAGTAGTTGGTCATTTTTGTGCTGATGTGACAATAAGTTGACATGGCTTCCAAATTGACGTTTTCGATGCCCATTTAAATGCTATTTGTGGCATCGGTCATGGAATTTTAAATATATCTTTGAATCAATTTTGAATTTCTAATGAAGTTTTTTGAGTCTTTATATTAATTTCTAATAAATTCTTTTAATACTTATACACAACTCTCCATCCCTCCACCTTCTCCGATTCCAATCATATCGGAAACCATCTCGGCCAACCACCACTCCTTCTCCTCCCTCGTCCCCTACACTCCCCCACTTGCAAAATGTTGCACCCATGAATATTTGTATCTGGACATGCAGAATCTGTGCGTCTTTAACTTGTTATGGCATGAAGCAAGTGTTTTACCAATAAGTAAAAATCTGAAATAGAAAAAGAGATGGACATCTTTCAGTTCCGAGACAAATTCACTTTTTATTGTCTGTTATTATGTAAAAAGAATGTTTGTCATCGTCGTGAGACAAAGGCCACATGAATACATACATTTATACTTAGCTGTCACAATCATCCCAGCTTTGATTAAGCAGCTTTGATTAATTTGATTAAACTTGGCTGTCACAATCGTTCACATTATGTAACACTTAACTCGCACAATCACACACACAAATGCCACATGAATACATTCAGATATGCATAATATCGTTGCTGTTTTTGGGTTATGTTTTGCAGTTGAAATACACACATATTCACTACACATACACTTAGTTTTTATGTTGTTATGGCTGCTGTCATTTCCAATCCGCTATGCCTGCCAAATTGTCTAAATCTATGAATTTGTTTCAAAATAAATCATTATAATACATATGCATTTTTATAGTGAAATTTTATCAAGCATTAGGACCATGGGCTGTGCTTAGCACAGCCGATACCGTACCTAGTGTGTGTGTGTGTGTCTATATATATATATATATATATATATATATATATATATATATATATATATATATATATATATATATATATATATATATATATATATATATATATATATATATATATAGGGAGTGGATCAAATGAGGACCGTGTTTAAAATGAAGACGGTAAGAACCAATAAGAATATGACATGTCATAAATTATATTTTTTCCCCTTAAGGGCAATTTAGACTTTTTGAAATATGAAGATTAATTAAAAAAAAGTCAAGGAATTTAATTATCCCCTCGTTTCAAATCATCACAATTTTAGCAACTCTTATTCTATTTTTTCAATTCCATAATTACCTAACTTACCAAACAACCCTCTTTATCCTTTCTCAATTTCCGGCGAGTTTAGAAAACCGGCCACTGTGACCGACGATATCTCCCTTCATTGGAGTGTACTCTTCTTCGATGGTCCTTCACCCTCATGGGCTCTTCCTTTTTCCTCTGACATCTCACGACGGGTGAAAAGGCCAGGCCGCCGTGATCCTCCACCTACACTCTCTCTTCTTTGTAGCGCAATCGGATGCGAAGAAATCAACCATCGTGATTGGCGACCAACTACTACATCTACTCTCTTTCTCCACTGTCGTGAATCGTCTATGTGACCCTCAACCATCGTGAATCAAACTGTAGTAAATCGACCATCATGATCGATCATCGACTATTCCATTTACTATCTTTCTATCCTCTCGTCTCTTGTAACAATATTCTTGTTTTTATTTTACGGTTTGTAATGAATCGTTCATAGTGAATCATCGTCGTTGATGCTATTTTGTATAGTAATTGTTAGATTTTGTATCGATTTATATGTGTTACGATGTATAGATTTGTATAAAATGATTTACATGAATCACTATGTAATCAATCATAGAAGAATCGTGAATTATAGTGTAATCATCGATAAATCGTCTGTGTCATGAATCACACACGTAAGTCGTGAACCATAGGTTGCATAAAATACGAATTATTGGTGGTGTCATGAATACTGGTAGAGTTGTGAATCGTCGGTGGTGTTTGTGAACCATGGTCATGTCGTCAAATATCAATGTTATATTATGGCTGTCGGTGTTTGTGAACCATAGCAGTACGTGTTGTTAACTATGTCGGTGTTGTAAATCGTCGATGCTATTACTAACCAATTAGATGAATGAATTGTCAACGTTATCAATCGTCGGTAGTGATGTGAATCGTCAGCGGTATTGTGAATCGTCAACGTTATGAATCAACTGTTAGAGGTATTCGAACTGTGAATCTTGCCGCCGTGAAACAACTCCTGCCGTTAGACGCGAACATCGTGAATCATCAACTGCCGTCGTGAATCGCATCACCTCACTCTTCATTTTTATATAATCCCCAATTTGGTTTTAAAAAATTGAATCCCTCCTCATTAAAATCGTATATTTGTTAAAATTAGATAGGGTGCACAAATTACAATTTTACCCTTGAAGGCTTGTCCAAGGTGTACAAAGGTCTATTTAATTACAAAATTGTCACCTTGCATTTCATTGGTTGATTCACAATTTCAAACAATTTCATCATTGGTTCTTATTGCCTCATTTTAAAAAATAAGCACGGTCCTCATTTTAAAATCCGAAACTCCTATAGATATTATTATATAATATTATATAGATATATATATATAGATATATTTTATATATATATATATATATACTATATATTTAGATAGATAAAGCAAACAATTAGTGACAGTATTACTTACTTTTTATTAACTAATGAGTTTTCATTTTCGCTCCCTCTCTTGCAATTTCCTAATAGATACTCATTCAATTTTATTCTTTCTAAGTTAGTTGAAAAACTAAAACCTAATTACGATTTAACGGTAAATGTTCCACTAGTACGGAAAACTCAAGCGCAATAAAGATTGAAATCTTAAAGTATTTCTGCGAAATTTTTCTCATTAGTAATATTAGTTACTCTTACCGCTTACAAACGGATCAATTGTAAATTGAAAATGTAGACAATTGGTCTCTATGACAGATACGAGAGCTGGATTTTAACTATTTATCACTCTGAAAAAAAAATAAATTTAAATAGCGCGATACTCAATAGAACAACAAGA
>JAANYP010007877.1:0-116059 GCA_020465985.1 Centrapalus pauciflorus | reverse complement strand
ACACAAATAATTAGGAAACAAGAAACATTTACGAAGAAATGAAACAACACATGTAGCATCTAAGTATTGAATATTCAAGCATGTGCAATTTAGTATTGGTGCAACACACATTTTGCTAGGAATTGCCCCTCCCTAACGTAAGTATATTCCTTTTAATTTCCTCCAAGCTCAATGGTCCCGAATGCGCAAATTCTTTCCCCAACTTAGTTGGTTACCGCATGTGACATTTTGTAGTAAAGTCAAGCTCAAACGCAGCTAAGTGTTTTAAAGGACGATTTAAGAAATACTAACAATAAGAACTAAATATAACTAAATAAACGAAATTAAAGCACACTTTCGTGGTGAAAAACGATTGCACTTAGCATGTGCAACAAGCCTTTAAACCCCTCAGTAGCCTGAGTGGACGAGTTATAGTCTCGTGAGGGTTTCTATGGAACACACCCACAAAGTTCACTGGATTGCCTTCCAGCAAGCGCTAAGTTTAATGTCTTCAGCCAGACATTTTGGAACTCTTTAGTATTTAAGTGATATCTTCCAAGACCATTGCCTCAGATGATATAACTTCATTGTCAGCCCATTGTACAAATAATTTTAATCTGTGTCCGTTTACTTTAAACGGCTCACCACCTTTTTGATCTATTATTTCAACCGCACCATAGGGGTAAACATTAGTTACTGTGTATGGGCCTGTCCACTTACTTTTTAATTTACCTGGGAAGAGCCGCAGGCGTGCGTTAAATAGCCAGACTTTGTCACCTTTATTAAACACCTTTCGTTTAATTATTCGATCGTGGAAAGCTTTTGTTTTTTCTTTATATATTTTAGAACTTTCATAAGCTTCCTTGCGAATTTCTTCTAATTCGTGCAGTTGGTGCTTTCGATTTATACCGGCAGCTGTGAAGTTAAGATTTGCGTTTTTAATGGCCCATAAGGCTCGGTGTTCTAACTCCACCGGAAGATGACATAATTTCCCATACACTAGTTTATAAGGAGACATACCAATAGGGGTTTTATACGCTGTACGATACGACCAAAGTGCATCATCTAATCGTATTGACCAATCTTTCCTATCGGGTCGTACTGTTTTTTCTAATATTCGCTTAACCTCCCTGTTAGATACCTCTACTTGTCCACTAGTTTGTGGGTGATATGGGGTAGCTATCTTGTGTGTCACTCCATAATGTTTAAGTAGTTTGCTAAAGTACATATTTTTGAAATGAGAACCCCCATCACTAATTATAGCTCTAGGAATTCCATGACGAGAAAATATATTACGTTTAACGAATTGGCAAACTACTTTGTGATCATTGGTTCTTGTGGCTTCGGCTTCTACCCATTTAGAGACGTAATCAACTGCCACTAGGATGTATTCGAAACCATATGACTTAGGAAAGGGTCCCATAAAGTCTATGCCCCACACATCAAAAACCTCTACTATAAGAATTGGTGTCATAGGCATTTGGTCTCTTTTTGAAATACCTCCTATCTGCTGGCATCGTAGGCATGACTTAACAAACTCGTAGGAGTCCTTAAAGATGGTTGGCCAAAAGAATCCACTTTGTAGGATTCGATGTCCTGTCTTTTTTGCACTAAAATGGCCTCCACATGCATACGAGTGACAGTGATTTAAAATATCATAATGCTCGTTATCTGGAACACATCGCCGGATAATCTGATCTACTCCTATTTTGAACAAATCCGGCTCCTCCCAAATGTACTGTTTAGTTTGAGAGAAGAAATACTTTCGTTGATGTGAATTCCAGTGGTTTGGGGTTTTCCCTGTGACAAAGTAATTCACCAAGTTAGCGAACCAAGGCACTTTTGCGACGAACAATAATTGTTCATCTGGGAAATTGTCCCGAATGGAGTCCAGCACATCAGTGGTGATTGCTGGCAGTCTCGAGAGATGGTCTGCTACTACATTTTCTGAGCCCTTTTTGTCTCTGATTTCTAAATCAAATTCTTGTAGCAACAGTATCCAACGAATTAGCCGTGGCTTAGCATCTTTCTTAGCCAAGAGGTGTCGTAAGGCACTATGATCGGAATACACAATTACCTTAGCTCCCCAGACGTAAGATCTAAACTTATCTAGCGCATACACTACTGCAAGCAATTCTTTTTCAGTGGTTGTGTAATTAATTTGAGCTTCAGAGAAGGTTTTACTTGCATAGTATATTACCACTGGCTTTTTGTCCACTCTTTGACCAAGGACGGCACCTACTGCATGATCGCTGGCGTCACACATGATCTCAAAGGGTTGAGACCAATCAGGTGATTGCAGAATTGGTGCCTCCGTGAGCTTCATTTTTAATGTGTTAAATGCCTCTGCACAGTCTTTATCAAAATTGAACGGTGCGTCCTTTTAGGAGAAGGTTACATAGGGGTTTGGATATGGCACTAAAATCTTTTATGAATCTCCTATAGAAACCTGCATGTCCTAGAAAAGAACGAATCCCCTTGATATTAGTTGGTGGTGGTAGCGAGGAAATTATTTGTATCTTAGCTCGATCAACCTCCATTCCCCTTTCAGAGACTATGTGTCCTAAGACTACTCCCTCTTTAACCATAAAGTGACTTTTCTCCCAACTTAGTACCAAATTGGTTTCAGTACATCTCTTGAGAACTTTTTCTAAATGAGAGAGGCACCCTTCGAATGACTTATCAAATATTGAAAAGTCGTCCATGAAGATTTCAAGAGAACCTCCGACCATGTCTGAAAATATAGCCATCATACATCGCTGGAATGTGGCCGGAGCATTACATAATCCAAATGGCATTCTTCGGTAAGCGAATGTGCCATACGGACATGTAAATGTTGTTTTATCTTGGTCCTCTGGGTGTATTGGGATTTGGTTATACCCCGAATAGCCATCTAGGAAACAATAGAATTTCTGCCCTGCTAGCTTCTCTACTATTTGGTCGATGAATGGCAGAGGAAAATGATCTTTTGAGGTTGCGGCGTTTAGTTTTCTGTAGTCGATGCATACTCTCCACCCCGTCACAGGGCGAGTTGCAATCTTTTCTCCTTCAGGAGTATCGACGACAGTGATTCCAGATTTCTTCGGAACCGTCTGTGTGGGACTAACCCATTGGCTATCTGATATCGGATAGATAATTCCAGCATCTAGCCATTTCAACACTTCCTTCTTCACTACCTCTCTAAGGTTAGGATTTAGCCTTCTCTGAGCATCTCTGCTTGGCTTGGCTGTTGGATCAGTTATAATCCTATGCATACACAGCGTCGGGCTAATTCCCTTAAGATCTGCTATGGTCCAGCCTACCGCTTCCTTATATCTCGATAACACTTCTAACAAGGCCTTTTCTTGTGCAGCAGTAAGGTCTGTTGCGATGATTACAGGCAGTGTATTCTCAGGGCCAAGAAAAGCATATTTGAGATGAGATGGAAGTGGTTTCAACTCTAGCTTGGGTGGTTGCTCTAAAGACGGTTTTGCTGATGGTGGAAGGTCAGTCGGAAGTTTTTCGATCTTATGTGTCCATGGTGGTTGATTAGAATCTACTGACTGAACACTTTCAAGTTCAAACTCCTTAGCTTCAGGCATATTATCTAACTTATGCTCATTGTAGTACAGAGCAAGCTCCACTGGATCTTTACATGTTATTGTTGATAATTGTTGTTGTGTTAAATCATCAACTAGATCGATCATATAGCACTCTGAATCCAATGGCGCATTGGGTACATTGTTAAAGACATTAAGTCGGAGTTTACGGTTTCCGAATGCTATGTCTAATGCACCTGTCCTGCAATTGATTTGAGCGTTGATTGTGGCTAAGAAGGGACGTCCTAATATGATTGCCGGTTGGCTTTCTTTGTAAGCACTATCTGAATCCAACACTAAGAAATCTACTGGATAATAGAAATCTTCGACCTTAACGATTACATCAGATAACATCCCTCGTGGTACTTTGGTAGACCTATCTGCTAATTGTAGGATGACATCTGTTGTCTGTAGGGTTCCTAGATCATGTTGGTCAAATAAATTACCAGGTAGAATATTAACACTCGCCCCTAAGTCTAGAAGTGCTTTTTTAATTTGAATATCGCCGATAGTTACCGGGATCAAGGGTGATCCTGGATCTTTTAGTTTAGGCGGCAGTGAGCTCGTGATAACTGCACTGACTTGTTCAGTGAGGTTGATTTGCTTCGGAAGAGTTATTTTAAATTTTCGCTTCTGAGTACAAAGGTCTTTTAGGAATTTAGCGTAAGAAGGAACTTGTTGTATAGCTTTGATTAAGGGAATGTTAATTTTAACTTGATTAAAAATATCCCATAACTCTTCGTTTTTAGGTCCTTTCTTACCATAAGGAAATGAAGCTGGATTTTCTAAGGCCGTTGGGTAGGGAATACTTTCAGTATTGGAACTCCCTTCCCCAACTTTATTCTCTACTGGTCTCTTGGCTTCTACTTCCTTAAAAGTTACTTTCTTAACTTTTGTTTCTACCTTTGACTCCGATCTGGGTGGTTCTTCTTCATAAGCAATTTCTACCTCGTCGTCAGTCTCACTCTCCTTAGGCATTTCTATTTTGTTATCTACTTCCTTTCCACTCCTAAGGGTAGTGACTTTGTTAACTTCATTGACTTCATATTTCTTTTCTTTTCCATGGTGGTGCGATGGGTTAACTGTGGTGTTGCTTGGAAGCTTCCCTTCTTCTCGTTTAGTCAAGGACTCTGCAATTTGTCCCATCTGCCTTCCGAGCATCTCCATAGTTTTCGCTTGAACCATGGTTTGTTGTTTCATGAATTCCATAAACTCGGAAAACTCTTTCGAATTCCCCGACACTTGTCGCGAATCATTTTCTTCTTTAGGGTCTTGGCGTTTATAGTACCGATCATCCTTCGTAGCTGAGGTCGATCCATATTGGAAATCTCGGTTTTGTTGACGAGGTTGCTCATATCTTGGCTTCGGGGGAGCATCATTGTCTTGATTATCCCTCCAACTAAAGTTCGGGTGTTTTCTCCATCCCGGATTGTAGGTCTCCGAGTAGGGGTTCTCCCGTTCTCTTCGTTGCCGAAATCCAAAAGCTTCGTTCACATACTCTTCGTGCGTGAAGGTATGTGGGCAATTCTCGGTTGGATGAGAAGGGTCTCCACAAGTGACACAACAGACCTGTGCCGCTGTAACCTTTCCCATTCCTTTCATCAACAAGTCCATCTTTTTGCTTAGTTCGGATATGTCAGATTTAACTTCCTTCTTCCATGCATTGTCTATGCCCATAACTTGGACACTAACACTGCTATCCGAACCCGCTTGGACTTTTAAGCCTTTGCTTAATTGGGTTAATAATTCCCAAGCTTCGTCATCTTCCTTAGCTAAAAAGGTTCCGCCTGAAGCAGCGGTGATCATATTCCTACTTTCTTGACTAACCCCATCGAAAAAAGTTTTAATTAGCATCCATTTAGGAATTTCATGGTGAGGGCATGTTCGTAGTAATTCATTCAACCTATTAAAAGCATCGTGAAATTGTTCTCCAATTTTCTGTTTAAATCCAGTGATTTCTTTACGTTTTTCTGTAGTTTTACTAATTGGGTAATATTCAGTTAGAAATTCTTTTTTCATTTCATCCCAGTTAGTTATACTATCAGTGGGAAGTGACACGAACCAATTTTTCGCTCGTTCCTTCAAAGAGAAAGGAAAGAGTCTGAGTTTTAAAGCGTCTACGGTCATCCCCCTAACGTGATTGGCCTTACATATGGCAGTGAATTCAGCTAAGTGCTCATACGGTTCTTCGCTTGGTGCTCCGCGAAAAACAGGTAATATGCTAAATAGCTGTGGCCTAATTTCGGGTTCATTCTCATTAATTGGGTAGAGAATGGGTGATGGATCAGGGATATCACCCGGCCTATAATGGGATTCTACGGTTCTACGGTCTCCCATCGGTCTTTGGTTTTGTTGGACGTCAACTAGAATGTTATCGATGTTCTCGTCTTCCAAATTAATTATTTCTTCTTCCACGTTTACTGTAGGAACAGTATTTCTAATTTCGTTTGTTTGAGTTGTGGCTCGCCTATTAGATCTAGCAGTTTTTTCGATTTCTGGATCAAACTTCAAGGGTGAAATTCTACCAGAATATCGTGTGTGCATAAACTTAGAAGGGCTAGATGAAGAATTCGAATTAGTTACTTTCTTTTTGGTGAGAATCGATGCTTGCGCCACGATTCCCTTTTTTTTTTTTTTTAATAAACTAAAACAATAATTAAAATTAAAACTAATTAAAAACTAATTAAATGGAATAATAGCAAAATATGGAAACTTAAACTAATTTAAGTAAGCAAATAAAAGCAAATAAACAAATAATTGAAATTGACTAAATTAACTAAATTACCTAAATTACTCTAAAGAAAATAAGGCAACTAAATATATGAAAATGTAATTTATATTTAAATAAAATTTAAAATTAAATTAACTAATTACTAAAATACGTGATTTAAGCGCAACCGCTCCCCGGCAACGGCGCCAAAATTTGATGCGAGTGTCGTTAACCCGTCAAAAATAACCACTAAATACCTTAGAAGCTAGGGTAAGTAGGGATCGTATCCACAGAGAGCGAGAGGTTAAATGCACGTATTCGAGCGACTAGCGTTGTAAAATAATTAATTTCGAAAGATTGATTTGGTTGTAAAAAGGTGATTGCTTTGATTTATAAAACTAATTACTTGCGAATTTTGTGAAAAGAAAACTTAAGAAGATTGTTTGATTGAATAAAATACGAAGACAACCATTCCCGGATTCCACACCGCGCTTTGTGTTTAATTTATGAAAACGATTTGAAGATTACATAGACATAATCTTTGTTGGAATTATTATTAAAGCCATTACGTGATCTTGGGCATAGCGCGTGACACGTTTGATTACTCGTCTTAATTAAATAATTAACTCGGCACGAATAATAAAATGTCTACGAACTATCTTGCGAAACGCAACAACAAAATAATAATCATTCGTTTAAAATCAAAATATAAATAATAAAAACCATGTAAACTTAAAGTAATCGTTCATAAAGTAAAACTTAGCGATGTGCTTCCTCCGAGAATGATTATGACGAGCTTAGCCGGACATGGTTGATGCAACGTTCAAGAGTTGTGGATTCATCGCCGTAGATTGACTCGTGTGTTCTTCGTACGTATTTTCGCTCAAACAGGGTTCTTTTCCTTAGCCTTCTCCTCCAAAAAACGATCTTCAACTTTGAAGTATGACTTGGTATTTATAGGAAAAGATGGAAAAACCCTAAAAACGGCCGTCCATTATTTTAATGGGTTGGGCGCAGCCGTAGGCGCAGGCCTGCGCCCCCCCCTGCGCCCCTCTGTGAAATCCGTATTTTTGTGAATTAATTTCTTCTGTCGAGCACTCGGTCTGGGCGCAGGGCTGCGCCCCTCTCTGCGCCTGGCTCTGAAATTTCGTCCTTTTTTCGCACTTTTAAACCGGATTTTGTTTCCCTGCATAGGCACAGAATTTATTCAATAGCGGCACATTCTATAACACTTTTGCATTAAAAACAACTCTTTTACGCTTAATAAACATGGTAAATTATAACCCGATCAAGTTCCATCTGAAAACTTGTTCAGCTCTACACTTCTCATTGCTCTTAACTTTTTATTTCTATCCTTGTACATGACTGTTGAGTGCTTCACCATGATCACTTGAAATTCTTTCAGCTCACCAGCAAACTTGATATCTCTGTGAGGCACTGTCATGTTGATTTTTCTCATACCCCGTTCAACCCCTATCTGTAGATCTTGTACTGACATCAATACCAATTTGGTATGCATGAAGTGAAACAGTGTCTTAAGTGCAAATCTGCAGTGTTCATTTCGTTTGTTTCTGCACAACTCATCAAAAATATCTTCAATATCTACCAAGTGCATGTTGAACATATCAGCTTCGGTGAACACATAGGTATTTCCATCTGATCTTGTGACAGTGAACTTTGGATAGAAAATCTTGACAAATCTTTCCTTTTCTATCTTCACCAGGTCGACTATTCGGAACTCACTCTTGACCTTCTCAACTTCCTGTGTTTTATTTCTCAGAAAACTGGCATAATTGACCAGATTCGGCATGTTTGGCTCTAGTACTCTAAATAACTTGAGAAACGAACACGGAGCTTGTTTCTTGTAAAAGATCCATTTTTCCAGAATATCTTCTATGTACGGCATTTTGTTCCTTTTTCTAATAAACTCAGCCGATCTATTCTCTGGAAGCTCAAGTTTCTTCGCCTTCTTTTTGCTGATCTCATCCTTATTCAATAACGTCAACATGTCTTGTATTTCCCTCTGAACCACTTGTTGGGCTTCAAATCTGAGTCTATGTTGTTTCTTAGACTCATCAGCAAGCACATACTCGTTGAAGAATCTGTCCATTACCTCAACCTCATTCAGTACAACTTTTTCTTGTGCCACACTGCTCTCAACTGGAAACTCTTCAAATTCCTCTTTAACTTGAATAACCACCTCAGGCTTTTCAACCGTTGGTGTCGATTCAGTATCCTTCAAAATCTCCTCAACTAACCCTTCTTCCTCCTCAATCCTTTCAGCTCTGAAATCAACATCAGTTAAGGCATTTATATCATCATCTTCTGACACCTCAATGTACTCCTCCCTTTCTTCTCCTATACCTTGAATACTTAGCTCATGACTCTTCTCTTGAACGTCTTCATCCGAATCAATATATTCAACAAAATGATAAATATCAGACTGAATGTTCAAAGGAACTGGAACATCTTCATGAAGAATGAATCCCAGCTCTCTTTGTTCACCAGCTGATTCTTTTGAGCCCCCAGCCTCTTTCTCTTGAACTTCCGTCTCCTTTTCTGGGTATGTAATCATCAGTACCTCAGGTGTTGGTTCATCAAGCTTTCTCCTCTTCTCCCCCTCATGAGGAGCATCATCGGAGTCCTCATCATGCTCATCATGTTTCCTCTTGGATGAGGAAGCTTGAGCCTTACACGTCTCTTCTACCGCAGCCACCCTCTCTGATAAATTTCCTAACGCTGTTATCACAGTACTTTCCAAACTTATCATGCGTTCTCTCATCTCATCAAACTGTTCAAACACAAAGTCTTTCAATTCTTCTTTCAATTCTTCAATTGCTTGTTTTGACTCAAACTGCTTTACCGATTCCTCTGCAACATCCTTCCCCTTTAAAAACTTCTGGATGTTTGACATCTGGGCCATTACCTCAGCCAATTGAGTAGATACATGCGTGTTTACTCCAGCCACAGCTTCATTCAATGTTTTAGTCAATGTTGATTCAGTCACGAATGGGGATAACGTCACCACTGGGTCACGTAGACTGCCAGTTGTCACAGCAGTCGAACTTGTAAAAACTACTTCTGTGTGGCCAGTACTCAGAGTTGGTAAAGTTGTTTCTCTGACTGGACTTCCACCCTCTTCAAGTGACGGAGCAACAAATGCTTCCGTTACTAAGGATGCTACAGTGGGAACACGAAGTTCAACAACACTAACTTCAACAAATGAAGGTGACTCGAGTGTCCTAGACTGTATAGGAGCTAGACTCAGTGATTGAATTGAAGTCGTACACACGGGCAGCTGTGCACTTGTTTCAATATCCGTTAAGTCCAAGTAACTTTCGGATAGATTATATGGTTCATCCCTGTGCTCAATTGAAACAATCTCCTGTTGAGAGGAGACTGAGTGGATGGTTGGGTGTGCAATCGTCAGTGGGATACTGACTTCTTCAATGCTAACTCTCATAGGAGAGCTAATAGTAGATGTGGTTATATCCCGACTTTCTAGGTTAATGGTATCCCGCACACTCTCTTCAGCAATGCTCACAATATCTATCATCATACCACCTCCCTCATGATGATCACCTCCATCATCACAATCATCATCATCATCTCCTTCTCCTTCTTCTTCTTGGATATCCGACAACGTTCTCTCGGAATCAGATTTTTCAGCTTCTTCCTCACCTCCCCTTACAGCAACATCTCCCTCACTCACAGATTGGGAAATCTGAACTTCAGCCCCTTGCTGAGGTTTCTCTATTCTTAAAGCTCCTGGGGTAAGAGATCCCGGTTCCTGGGTCTCTATCGGAGCATGATCTATCCTATACAATTTCACATTCTCACTCTCTTGATCTGCATATTTAAGCAACGACTCTGGAATTGGCATAATATTTGCATTTGGTGAGTCCGGCACTTCGTGTAAGCTCATCATCACATGATCCGGACATCGTTGTGAATTGGCTCGCTTCGGAATAATTTCATTGGCACGAAGAATCCCTCGGATAAGAATTTGTATGAATCTCTGAAGCGGAACAAATTTTCTGGCTCTATTTGTAGTTTTTGCAAGAACAATCTCTTTTAAATCCTCCCATATGCACTGAGCATAATCATAATGCTTGTTGAATGCTATTCCGTGAAATATCCTTAAGCAATGAATGTTGCATCTGTCGATGCATGTGTGCTTTGACGTCATACACCTATTTATGATTCCAAACAGTGTGTACCACTCTCCATTCAAACCATTCCTATGGAATTTTGAGCTCTTTGGTAGTGGCTTTGAGTAGCCAAAGCAGATCAAATCATGTACCAGCTCCTCATCTTACACAAAGTCTTCAAAATCAGCCAACTCTGGGAAGTAAACTGTGTCTATACGTCTAGGAAGAAATAGATTGTGACGAAGTCTGCCGAGAGTGATTTTTGTTTTGTATTGATCTATTGTCACTTTGAAGTGATGATTGCCGTCAGCAGGAACAAATTTGACGGTGTGCCAAAATTGTTGTAGATACACTTGTGGGATAGAAGGTTTGTATTGAAGCAGATAACCTAACGGATGGCCTTTAAGAATGTCAACAATGATAGGATGACTAACTTTAATAACCTTGGTATCTAGGCGATGGTTATTATCTCGGAAAGGTAGGCAATGTTTAGGTTTAACTAACTGGTTATCTGGGATAATGTTTGCCTGTGAGGGACGTGCAACTGAACTAGAACGAACAGGTGTAGAAACGAGAGTATGATTGGATGATGAATGGGAGTCAGATGAATTGGAGTTCTGAGACTGTACTGGAGATGCCATTTGAACACCTGTAAACCAAAATAAAACGTCATGTTAGTCAGACCATGTACACAAATGACAACCTTCAAAATGTAGAAAAATAGTAACATTTTATCAGAAATTGTAAAAAATTGTGATTTTCTGTTTAAGGCATCGGGATTCCAGACAATAATAGATTATTATTGAAAGAATTCCAGAGTCAATCGTTTAGAGACCAATGTTAGAAAAACACAAATTTATAACAATTTCTAAAAAAATGTGACATTTTTCTTAAAACATGAAAAATTCCTCACTTAGAAAATATTTTCTGTTGAAACTCGAATGAAACCACAAGTTTCTCGAATGACTCATGAAACAACTTGACTGTCTATGAATAAACTCGAATGATCCTATATGCAACTCGAATGACATAGACATGAAACTCGAATAAACCATGACACAACTTGAATAGTGCTTGATTCAACTCGAATGAGTCTTGAAAGTTCTCGAATGAAAGACATGTTAAACTCGAATGGAACATGTACTAAACTCGAATGAAACATGTACTAAATTCGAATGAAACATTAGAATCTAACACTCAACTCGAATGACTAAGACATTTTCTCGATAAGAACATTGCCCAACTCGAATAAACTTTAATTGTTCTCGGACAATGTATTAATCGAAATATGTTCTGAAAATTTTCTAAGTGTTACACACTTGGTCAACTCGCATGATACACATATGATTCTCGAATAATCCATCAGTCAACTCGAGTGATACTGACACTTTCTCGAATATCATTACACTCAACTCGATTAACTCTTGAGTTTTCTCGAGTCTTATTTGAATCAACTCGAATGTCTCTTGATGCAACTCGAATGACTCTTTAATCGAGAAATGCCTTTTTGTTTTATTACAAGTCCAATACACACTGATTTTATGAATTTAAGTTCAGGGATCTTTTTCAGTGTTTTAAAACTTTTACCCCCTTCGAAAATGTATTTTAAACACATTTGATTTCCTAAACTTTGAAAAAAAAACAACTTTAAAGTTGTTAAAAATTCAAATTTCAGATTAATGAAGAACACGAAAATGTTCATTATCAAAATCAAATATTCTGTTTGTGTGATGAAAGAATGACTTATGAAATTTCAGATTCATGGTCATGATACCAATACGAAATTCATCACATATTTAATTTCAATTTCATGAATAAATATCATGATTCTCCATTAACGCTCAAGAACACAAAAAAAAAACACGAACACAGATTTACAAACAACCCAAACTGAAATAAGCAACATATACGCACTATAAACATAAACAAGCAAACTGAAATAAGCAACATTTACTCACAATTTTGATGAAAAGAAGTCGATAATGATTGTGGGTTTGTAGTTTCTTAGGGATGAAGAAAGCTTTTTGGAGAAGATGATGATTTAAAATATCCGAAAAAGTAATTTGAATTTTGAAAATTCAAATTTATAGTCAACATATCCGGCCCATTTTAATTTTGCAAGAAATCCGACCCATTTTAATTTTGCAAGAAATCCGGCCCATCATCTAAACCAAATTAACCCACTATCTTTTCAATCAAATATTGTGACTAAAAAAATAAAAAATATCAAGATAAAATTTGATTTTAAAAAAAGATTTTAAAAACACACAAAAACAAAAAAAAATTTCTGATTTTCAAAAAAAAAATTTTAAATGGACTTAAAAAAATATACACAATTAAAATAAATTTGCACACATAAAACAAAAAAAAACAAAAAAAATTGAAAACACATAAAAAAATTTTAAAAATATTAACAATCCTCATTTGCTCCCCCTTGAATTTCTGAAAGCTGCTCCCCCTCAAACGTATATTCATTTTCTCAGCTCTGCTCCCCCTACATAAAACAGATAACTTTTATCAGATTTACTCAAAATCAGATAAATTTCTTTTCTGCTCCCCCTGCACATGACAATCCAGATCTTGTTAAATTCCAAAGAATATAAACTTTTTATGATTCATGTATTTAACATCAGATAAAAATCACTAAAAAATCAAAAATTTTAAAATTATATTTTGAAACTACTGAATTATTAAATCTCAACGATTCAACATACCTAATTTGTATACCAAAAAATTAAATCGCTTTTCATCTAATGCTTTGGTAAACAAATCAGCTAGTTGATATTCAGTGGGTACAAAATATAATTCTATATTTCCATTTTCTACATGATCTTTTATAAAATGATACCGAATGTCAATGTGTTTTGTTTTTGAATGTTGCACCGGATTTGATGCAATAGCTATTGCGCTCTGAGAATCACAATATATTGGTATTTTCTTTGGTGTAAACCCGTAATCGCGCAGTTGGCTCTTCATCCACAACACCTGAGAACAGCAAGAAGATACAGCAACGTACTCTGCTTCAGCTGTAGACAATGAAACGCAATGTTGTTTCTTGGATGACCAACATACGGGTTTGTCACCTAAGAACTGTACTGCTCCAGACGTACTCTTTCTGTCCATCTTATCACCTGCGTGATCAGCGTCAGAAAAAGCAGTCAGATTAAATGAAGATTCTCTAGGATACCACAAACCAAGATTTGGAGTTCCTTTGAGATATCTTAAAATTCGTTTCGCAGCTGATAAGTGTGATTCTTTAGGATTTGCCTGATATCTAGCACAGACACATGTAGCAAACATAATATCTGGTCTACTCGCTGTTAAGTACATTAATGACCCAATTATACCTCGATAATGAGTCACATCTACAGGTTTCCCTGAGATGTCCGCATCGAGTTTTGACTTTGAATCCGGAGCCATGGGAGTTTTCATAGGAGTACTGTTGACCATGTTAAATTTCTTTAACATGTCTTCTATATATATTTTGACTGACTGATAAAAATACCATCAGTTAATTGTTTTACTTGTAATCCTAAGAAAAAATTTATTTCCCCCATCATACTCATTTCGAATTTTTGGGACATTAAAAATGCGAATTTCTTACAAAATTCTGGATTTGTAGACCCAAATATTATGTCATCTACATATATTTGTATAACTATGATATCCGACCCCTGACGTTTTATAAACAGGGTTGTGTCAACTGCACCTTTTGTAAATCCACATCTCAACAAATATGTTGAAAGTGCATCATACCAAGCACGAGGTGCTTGTTTAAGGCCATACAGTGACTTATCTATATATACATGATCAGGTTTCGAAGGATCAGTAAACCCTTCGGGCTGATATGTATATACTTCATCTGTTAATTCCCCGTTTAAAAACGCAGTTTTAACATCCATTTGATATACTGTAAAATTTTTAACATTTCATCATAATCAATCCCTTCTTGTTGGCTGTATCCTTTGGCAACGAGACGAGCTTTATTCCGAATGATTACGCCATGTTCATCTTTCTTGTTTTTAAAGATCCATTTCGTGCCTATAATGGATTTGTCTTTTGGGCGCTCAACAAGTCTCCAGACCATTAACCGTTCGAACTGGTTCAGTTCTTCTTGCATTGCCACAATCCAATCAGCGTCCAGAAGTGCTTCTTTTACATTCTTGGGCTCTATTTTACTTAAAAAATTTAAAAATAAGCATTCATTTATAGTTGCCCTTCTGGTTTGGACTGATGCGGATGGAGCACCAATGATGTTTTCTATTGGGTGATTTCTTGTCCACTTAACAGTATGTGGAAACGGTTCTATTTGGCCTTGATTGGGATTGAGATCTACATCTGATTCGGGAGTTACTTTAGATGTTGTAGGTGGAACATCTGAGGTAGGAGCTTCTGAATGTTCAGAAATGATGGGGGTTTCAGAAGAATATGGAGGTTCAATTGGTTGTACAATCTCAGTAGTCGACTGCACATTTGCTGTTGAAGCTTCTCCAGTTTATTCTGAACCTTGTTGTTGAGAAAGATCAGAGACTACGACTGGATCTTCAGTAATCCTGTCAGGCACAAAATTTTGAACATTAGTTTTGGGCTTTTCAAAATAGTCTTCATAAAAATTCTCAAACAACTTATGTAATTCTGAGTGTTCAGCATTTTGTTCATTTGACTCCAATGAAGTCCGCGTCTTAGGTTCGGGTCCTGAACTGGTGTGTTCAGAAGCCATTACCACTCTTTCATCGAATTTGACATTCACGCTCTCGTTGATTGTCTTGGTTCTCTTGTTGTACACTCGGAAGGCAACCGACTCCTTTGAATATCCGATGAATATTCCTTCATCTGCCTTTTGATTAAACTTTCCAAGATTGTCTTTGTCATTTAAAATAAAGCATCTGCAACCAACGACATGGAAAAATTTAATATTAGGTATTCGTTTATTAATCAATTCATAAGGAGTCTTTCCGAATCTCTTATTTATTATTGAACGATTTTGTGTGAAGCAAGCTGTTGCAACTGCTTCTGCCCACAACATCGTCCTAGCTGATTCCACTAGTGTCCGATTTCTTCTTTAAACGACACCGTTTTGTTGTGGAGTTCGAGCAACTGAAAACTAATGTGTAATTCCTATTGAATTCAAGAATGAGTCAAGTGATTTGTTCTTGAACTCTGTTCCGTTATCTGAGCGGATTGTTTGAATTGTGAGTTGCAACTTTACTTGTATTTTCCGGATGAAGTCTATGATCGTTTCGGTTGCATCTGATTTGGACTTCAGGAAGAAAACCCATGTGTATCGTGAATAGTCATCAACTATCACCAATACATATCGTTTCTTATTTATGCTTTGTACACTCATTGGTCCATACAAATCCATATGCAGTAATTCCAGTGCTCTCGTGGATGAGTGTTCAGTTTTGGATTTGTGTGTGGCTCTTGTCATCTTTCCTTTTTCACATGCGGCACACAACTGCTCTTTTTGGAATTTGAGCGTCGGCATCCCTTTAACTAACCCTCCTTTTGCTAGGTTGGTTAACTCATTGAAGTTCAGATGTGAAAGGCGACGATGCCACAGCCATGCTGTTTTAGATGTAGCTTTTGACAATAAGCAGACATCTTTCTTCAGATTAATCGAGGCTAAATCAATGGAGTACAAATTTGTTTTCCTGTTTCCTGCCAAAATTTCTTTTCCTTCTCCGGATCTGATGCTGCACCGATTGGCTTTGAAATTGACTTCTAAACCTTTATCACACAACTGTACAATACTAAACAGATTGTGTCCAAGACCATCAACATAGAAAACCTTTTGGATGGTAATTTTGTCGTATTTGAGACTTTCGTATCCTTTGATCGGACAAAACTGATCATTTCCAAATTTGACCGACCCACAGAACTTTTCTACAAAGTCCGTGAGTGTGTCTCGTTGTCCGGTCATATGCTTGGAACATCCGGAGTCAAGATACCAGACATGGTTTACCTATAAGACGAAGTAGCACATGAGGTACCCACTTGTAGTTGGGTACTTTTGTTTTAGGTAATTCATGCACAGTATTATTTGTTTTTCTAACAGATATGGCGTTTAGCTTATCATTTGAAGTTATTTTAGGTACCCACTTTTGAACTGTTCTTTTAGGTATCCACTTTTGTACAATTCGCGGTGGAATTGTTTTTGAAATATTTTTCTGTGGAACCTTTTTCTGTTCATAAAATGGGTCCTTTTTCTTCGGTTGCCATACGAGCTTACTAGATTTAACAATTGCAGGCTTACAAGCACAAGTATTCAAAGCAATTAAGTCCGTTCTTGAAAACTTTATACAAGAATTATTAACAAGTTTATTATTACAGACAGAATGTTCAATTTTGCTATTTCTATCTGTAACAATTTTGTCCTTCACGCGCCACTCTTGTTTTATACTCTTGTTTTTCTGTTCTCTTTTATTCTATCGCCAAACTTGTTTTCTCGAACCGTTCACAATGATATCTGACATAAAAGAAGTATGAGAATTAGTAGATTTAGATATTCGTTTCTTCTGTAAATTTTTCATACCTTTTGAAGATTGGACTTTACGTGCAATTGAGTCCGCTGATGAAGATGATTCACCCTTTTCAAAGTTAGGAGACTGAAGAATAATTTTTGTTTTCTCCTTCTTTTGTTGTAATGATGGTGAATTTTCAGATGATTTTAAAGAATCTGTAGACATTCTTTGTAGAATTTTAACAGGTTCTTTATTATCATTTGATTGTTTGTTAGGCAAAGCTTTGATAAATTCATCAATTTACCAAACATTTGATCTAATGAATTAACATCAGAGTGCATGTACAGATCAAAATCTTTTTCTGAATTTATAGAATCTAGAGAAGTAGATGATTGTGGATCAAAAAACTTTATGTTTTTAGGCTGATCTTGCAACATTTGTTCCATTTTTCTTAGTTCAGCCTTGAGAGTTCCATTTTCTGTCTCAAAATTTTTAATTTTCAATTCTAGATCAGAATTTATCTGTTCTAAAATTGATTTTGGCACATATAATTTTTGAGATTGAATAGGTAATTCAGACAAATCCTTTTCAGAATAAGTTTGAATGTACTCTTCTTTAGTATCAAGAATATTACTTGTTTCATTTATTCTGGTATAATCACCAGAATTTTGCATTTTGTCTGATCGTAATCTTTTTATTTCTTCACTAGATTCTAATTCTTCAGATGCTTTCATAAATGTCATTTTTAATCCTAAGTTCATGTATCTGACATCATATAGTGTTGGTGAACTAGATATTTTTTGTCAGGTACTTAGGATTTTCCCAACCAATTCCAGATTTAGAGTTATAAAATTCTGTGTCTTTTGGTTGGTTTAAATAAATTGTTTGATCTGTTTGCCTTCTTTTGATAAATTCATCTTCCATCTTCTTTATTTTCTCATAAAGTTTAGTTCTTTCTTCAAAAATAGCATGATATTTTACAGAAAAGTTTGAGGCTTCTAATTCTGCTATTCGCAGTCTTTCTTGTAAATCAGATATATTGTGATTAAGATTGAGTATATTGCTTTGAAGTTCTCTTTCCTTATCTTGTAAGTCTGAGATCGCTCGTAAAGCTAATGCTTTATCTTTGGAAAAGTCTAAAACTAAGTTGTGTTCATTTCGAAGTTTGTTTTCCAAAGAATGAACATTTTTCTTTTCTGCCTTTAAAGATTTTTCAAACATTTTAGGCATAAAGGCCGTATGAGTTAGTTTTTCTTCTAATATCATGATTCATCAATATCAGAGTCAGAATTAGAATGTACCTCTGGTTTATCTGAACCATCTGAGTTTTCAGACTCTGAATCTTCATCATTTTCAGCCTCATTTTTGCCAGTTGCCATCAATGCAACTTCTTCTGTCTCTTCCACTTCATCAGACTCAGATTCTTGTCTTTCTGCATCCTCTTCATTAGTTAATCCAACCCATACCTCATCTTCAGCTATCATTGCTGATTCACTTAATTCTGACTCATTGAAAATTTCTGATTTGAGACAAATATGAGCATCTTCATCCAAAATGTCATCATCTTCTGATAACTGCAACCAGTGGTCATCCTCTGCCATAAGAGCTTTGCCTGACTCTTTTTCTTTGGCTAAGAGAGCCTTTCTTGTATAGTAGTCTGAGTTTTTGACTACTGGGGATCTGCATTCTTGGGCATAGTGACCTGGTTTTCCACAGTTTTAACATTTCTGTTCTGACTCTTTCTTAACTGACTTGTCTGACTTTTCATATTTGTTAGTCTTTCGTGTACTACTTTCTCCAGATTTCTCATATTTATCCTTCTTCTCAATTTTCCTTGAGCCTGTTTTATAGCGCATCTTGTTGTTGGTTGGCTTTCTGTAAAATTTCTTTTGAAATGCTTTTGTAAGCAGTGCCATCTGCTTTTTCATCTCTTCTATTTCTGAATCAGCAGATGAATCTGAGGATTCTGATTCGGAAGATGTACTGCTGACTACGGCTCTTTTCTCCTTTTTCAGCTTGTATTTATACTTTTTCTCAGCCAGTAGAGCCAATGGATCAGCAGATTCTTTCTCAGCTTTCTTCTTTCCTAATATTTTCCTCAACACAACCTCTTGATAGTTGTTGAGGTTTTCAAATATCATATGAAAATCCATTTCCTCGATATCCTTTGTTTGTTGGATAATCATAGCATATTTTTCCCATTCAGGATTCAGAACATTTTGAAATTTGACATTTATATCCAGGTTGGACTTTGTCACTCCGTTTCTTTTCATCTCACTTACCAAATTCACAAACCTTAGGTAAGTGTTTTCCAAAAGTTCACCTTCACGAGCTCTGAAATTCTCAAACGTCATAAGGCTGTTTCTAGCCCTGTTTGTAGCAGCTCTGTCAAATCCCCTCATGATTTTACATACTTCATCCCAAATTGACTTAGTAGTTTTTGTATTTGTTAGACAAGTGTAAATATCATTGGGGATTGATATCAACAGTAATTTTCTGGCAGTTTTGTCCCCTAATTTTCTCTTCTTTTGGGCCTCTGTTAGGTTGGTGACCTCAACAGTCCTCGGTGGAATTGGGGGATTACCAGTTGGTACTCCTGGGATTGTTTCCATGAAAGTGGTTGGTCCTTCTATTAATGATTTCAGCATCTCTTCGGACAGATCATGAAAACTGATAAATTCAAGAAACCTCTCCCTCCATTGTACATATTCACCCCTGTATAAAATTGGGGGTTTGGTTTCTGATCCCATTGCCAGAGCGTCTTTAGACATATTGATTGATATATGGGAAAGTTGTCCAAGATCTGATGAACTCCGATTGAGATTGAAAATTTTGATCACACTTTGAAACACAGATTAGTACTGAGATCTACAACACAGTAACTTGTTAGTAGCAATAATCAACTTGACTCAGACTTTGACTAGACTTGATGTTGATGTATTGCATCAATCTCGATTAATATGTGTGCTAAACTCGAATGATCTAATTACTAAATTCGAATGAGTTATGAGTGAAACTCGAATGAGTTTTGAGTGAAACTCGAATGAGTTTTGAGTGAAACTCGAATGAGTTTTGAGTGAAACTCGAATGGGTGTAATGTGAAACTCGAATGAGTTTAGAGTTAAACTCGATTGAGTTTAATGTGAAACTCGATTGATTCTTGTGTGAAACTCGATTGAGTCTTGTGTGAAACACGATTGAGTCCTGTGGGAAACTCGATTGAGTCTTGTGTGAAACTCCATTGAGTCTTGTGTGAAACTCGATTGTGTTTGATCTGAAACTCGAGTGTGTTTGAAAGACAACTCGAATGTGTTTACTGAGAAACTCGAATGAGTTTACTGTTGAACTCGAATGAATCAAACTTGAATGTTTGATGAGAAACTCGAGTGTGTTTGGATACAAGTTTAATAGTAATATTTGAAACTTGACTCTTTTGAAAAACTCGAATAGTCTTTCACCCAAACTCGAATCAACTTAATATCCAACTCGAGTGACACTTGTTGTCAACTCGATTAATATAAGTTTTCAACTCGAATTAAACAGGTTGTAAACTCGACTGACAGTGATTGTCAACTCGAATTTCACATATATTTAACTCGAATAACAGAAATACTCAACTCGAATAACACACTGGATGTGTATATTTCGAGTTTCTTAATATTTTCAGCTTTTTCAAGTCTGAAATTCAGATTAAATCCAAAAAGTTGCCCATTTTTACTCAAGTTGCAATCGAAGGTGAGGTTTTTGAATACAAACACTTTTTGTGAAACACCTTTGTGCAAAAATAGATCTAGGTTTGACTTTTTCAATGAAACAGTAGTCGTTTTTATATTTTTCAAAATTTAACAAAATTTCCTAGATCTTTTTCTGTGTTTTGTGAATCAATTCAAGTTTATACTCAATTGATTCGTCTATGAAACCTTTACCTTCGATCCAATTTTCACTGACAAAGATCAACAGATTAAAAACCCTTAGTGATTTTAGGGTTTTTTTTTCGAAAAAAAATTTCTCAAGAACAGTGAGTATTTTCGAAAAATCCAATCTCAGATCAGAAAAATTCACCCCTAAAGCTCTGATACCAATTGTGAAATATAGTTTCCTAACAATCAATCAACAATATGAAATTATCAAGAACAATAAATGGAATTAACACTGACCGAATGATTCTATTGATGAAGAGATAATTACAATGATGAGAGAATAATTCCAATTCCAGTAACTGCTATTCTTCCGTACAAAAAGTGAACTATCAGATCTATTACAAATAGAAAGTCAAAGATAATATATATACAATTCTAATAACAATCAAGGAAATATAAAATAGCCCCTAGACTTTGTTTCCATCAACTAAAACATAACCTAACAGAAAATGCACTTACACCTTGAGAAAATTGGACTAACAGTTGGAGATTTGCAAATACATAGTTTCTCAATTTCACTCAAGTGAATAATAAAACTTAGGATAAAATTAATAAAGTACTTTTATAAACTTAGGTTATATACAATCAATTCAATTTCATTCCTTTCATGAATAATTAAATGTAGGTCCCAAAAGGTTTCCCAAGTGTATAATTCTAAGCTGTAGAGGGGGAGGGGGTGAATACAGCTATTTAAAAACTTAACAATCTTTTCTCAATGTTTGTGTATATTATTAACAAGTGTTAATTACAAACAAGCTTGAATGCGGAAAGGTTCAAGCTGATATGACAGATACAACAATTGTTCAGCCAATCTAAGACACACTCAGACTAGTTTCAATGACTACACTCACTTAGATGCACTCACTGTTTTTACAAGACTCAGATGGACAGCTTATACAAACACAGCTTAGACACACTCTACTGTTTTATATAAGCAGACTTGCATGCATGGAATAACACACTTCATTGCACGTTCTGATTTCACACTCTTGATTTTTTTCACAATCCTTAGAAGCTTCCTTTTATACTCAAAAGGAGGATCTCAGTGAAGCTTCTTCATTGGACAGATGAGATAGTGGAATGTCTTTCCAAAAAGACTAGACACCTTTCTGCACATTCTGATAAAGCAGATTTGTCTTCATATGGCAGAATCTTTGTCTTTTTCTTTTTGTCACTGTTGCATAAGTCTTTAACCAAAAGAGGAATGTCAACTTTGCATCTTTCTTCTTTTGCTAAGGCCATTTTGATATAATAAAAGGTCTGTCACCCTTTTCAGATATCTGTTTGCCTTCATGTAACAGAACAGCGTGTCAGGCTGTGCAGTTCTGTTTTCCACTTTGTCTTCGACTTGTAAACTGATCTTGTAGCCAAAAACAATACATGAGGACTTGGAAACATATTCCATAAAGTGTTTAACCTGTTCACAAAGAACAGGTTTTGTTCCCAAAGACAGAACACTTGTAGACTGTCCAAGCGGCTAAACAGAATAGAGCAGCGTAGACAGTTTATGTCCATCCTGTTCAGTAGGCAGAACAGCTTGGACAAACTGCCTTTGTTGCAACGAATGCAACATGGTAAACAACTTTGGGCTGATATTGCAAATCACTTTTCAGGTTTCAATAAGGCATAAACAGGCATTAAATTATACCTTCAAGGGCATCAACAGGTTTGATTAAATATCTCCCCCTCAGATGTATAGCAGGTTTGACTGAGGCCTTTTTGTGCCTAACAATCTCCCCCTATTTGCAATAATCAGTCTGAGCTGATTTAATCAATAATCACTATACATTTTACAATACATCTTGCTGAAATGAAATTACAACATTTGAGTAAAGTAAAATATCAGTTTATATATATACTGATTTTGATTACGTAAACAACACATGTTTTTACAGAAATACAACTAATGTACTAATGTATATTACAACTAATGTAAATAACGAAAGTTACAACATATGTAACAGAGTATAACTAATGTACAAAAGAGTTCAAGAATTTGGACTGTTGACGTTGGGAGCAGATAATGGCAAGCCTGTCCAACAGATGGACAGCTTCCATTCTTCACCTACTCAGATAGTAGGTGGACTTCACTGCAGTGGTGGTAGTCCTTCAAACATCTTTTCAAGTTCATCCCTTGTTTCCTCCAGATCTTGAATTTCAACTCTGAGGATCATAAACTTGGGATCTTGAAGTTCACCTCTCTCATAAAAGCCTCTGAGCTGATCCCAGACGGCTGCTCTCCACCTGCTGGATTGCCTGAATGAAGCTGCAAGTCTGAAGGCTGCAAGCTGTCTCAGATCCACCTTGTATAGATCTGATGCTCTCTGAAAGCACTTCTTCTGTGTTAGGGGATCTACAGAAAATGCCCCCAACTCAGGTTCTTCAATTATTTTGCCTTCTTCAAACTCTACTCCACTGGGCAGGCTGTAGTAAACTCCTTTCATTTCAATAGCATAATCACCTTGTTCAATCAAGATGAGGAGTTCCTCCAGCTCAGAATCCTTTCTTGTCCTCCTGGCCTTTATTTTGTGGTATGTCACAGAGACACCCTCGCTTACTTCTTTTGAGATCAGGCAAAGATCTTTAACTCTCTCCATCAGCTTCTTAACATATGCCCTGATAGTCTTAGTCGTTTCAGACTTAGACTGGCTCAGGGCAACTGCCAGCTCAACCCATTCCCTGTACCCCATCTGTGCAACATCAGTGTAATCATAAAATTCCAGTTCAGGGCCTATAGCACCCATTATGGTTATTTGCAGCTTCCACTGTTTGCCTTTTCTTGAGATAAGGACAGCTTTGACAATAGATTCCTTGGCAAGTCTTCTATCAGCAACATCATGGAACTTCTTCCTTGCCAATTTGTCAAAGTGGAACTGGGCCCTTGAAGAGGATGCTTGCTTTAGTTTGGTCACAGAGACCAGAGCACCCTTTTCCTGTACACTTTCCTTCTCACCAGCTGATTCTCTAGCATTTTCAAGCAGTTTTCTCTGCACATCCAAAGAAGGCATTTTGGTTTTGCTTGCCTCTTTGAATGCAAGAGATATCGTATCTTTGGCAGATGCTTCTTATTTTCTAAGAATTTCCAGGGCTTTGAGCTGTTCATCTCTGAGCTCATAGTATTTTTCAATTGGAACGCCCATTTCTTTAGCCCTGGCTTTGTCAAATTTTAGCTCTGCTGCTTTCTGGCGGTCAGGATCAACCACTGCTTTTTCTTTTCCTTTAGCTATTGTAGTAGTAACAGCTTCAGGAATGTCTTTCTCTTCTTCTTCTTCTTCCTCCCGAATGAGATGCCTCCTTCTGCTGCTTGGCCTGTCCTCAGGAATGAATTCCTCCCCCTTAGACTGTGCAGGGTTTGTAGATTCAGCCTGAGTAGGCTGAGCAGCTTCAGGTTGATGAGAGGCACCCTCAGCTGGACCAGTACTCGTTCCAGATGCACTTGCTATTTGACCAGTAGATGTTGATTTCTCCTTAGGAGAAGAAGTTTTCTCCCAATTAGACTTAGTCTTAGAGGCAGACAACTTCTCACCCTTTGAAGGAGATGGACCAGCACCTTCAACAACTGGTCTGCCTGAAGAAACAAATTCAGCAGGCTTTGGAGCAGTTTTGGCAGCAGGCTTGGGACCAACCAGGCTATGCACTAAGAAAGCCAGGTTGTCCTTCACCTCTTCAATTTGGTAAAGACATGTTTGAAGAGAAGAGGATTGGGAATCAGCAAGAGAGGTCAACTTAAGAATATTTATTCTATCAGAAGATGTGAATAGCAGACTTTGAAGTTGTGCAAGATGTAACTCAAGAGAGTCCTGCACATCAGCAAGGTTTCCTGACACAGAATTTGACAGAGAGACTATTAGAGTGTTTAGGCTGGCTAAGGTGGTAGGAAGTGTAGTATTACAAGTAGTGAGGAGAGTGGACAGCTGTTGGGAGATGGCTGTCATAGAGGACACAGAGTCCGGTTGGTGTGAAAGAACTGAGGAGAGGGAAGTAGAGACGTTTTGCATCTGTGCAATAAGTGCAAGCAGCTGTGAGGAGTTATCAGTTTGAGGAGTTGAGGGGAAGGAATTCTTGAACACATCAAAGATTTCTTTAAGTTTTTCAGACACAGAGTCTGAAATGAGAGGGTAGAGAAGACATTGAAGTTTCTAAAGAGCCAACTTTGTTTGTCAGCAAGGAAAGCTGATCCTTCAAAGGCAGATCTTTAGGGGATGGAGGTGTATGGGTAGACTATTTGGACTGAGTAGATGGTGATGAAGAGGATGAGGCTGGTGTATGGGGATGTGATGGAGAAGGAGAAGGTACTTTTAAGAGAAGCTCCATAGCCTGGGCAAAAGTAATGTGGCCCAGCTTAGAGGGATCAATAGGAACTTCAGCAGTGGCTGTAGCTGCATCATCAGGAGAGTGGGTAGAGGATGGTAGCCTTTCAGACGCTGCTTGTGTTGCAGCACCTTCATTAAGGCAAGTGGTGGTTCCCTCTGCAGTACCTTGGTTTAAAAGTACCTCATCATTGGGAGATGGTATTTGCATTTCAACATCAGCAGTGGTGAAACCTGCTGATGGAGGTTGCATGACAGGAGCAGCCTCACCAAAGGGATGTTCTGTTCCCTGAGGTTCATCAGCTTGAGTGGTTGGTCCTTCAGCAGCTGTTTGGTGTAGAACAGCTGCATCATGAGGAACAGAATTTTGAGGCTGAGCTGCTGGTTGGTCTAAGCCAGCAGTGTGGGCACCTCGTGCAGACTCAGGGTGTAAGGAAGTATGAAGTGGGGACTGTGTGGACTCAGTATGGAGTGGAAAGAACTCCTGTCTTTCAATATTCTCAGCCTGTTGAGAGGCTGGAATAGTTGATGTGGCTGTCTCCTTATGTACAACTGGCTCCTGTTGAGAGGAACCAGAGTGTCTAGCTGACTTGGGGTTCACACAGGGTGGAGTGAAGCAGGCTCCAATTGTGCTGATCCTTCTCCCAAAATTGGAGAGGCAGCAGGGGTTGCTTCTTTTTCAACTAAACCCTGTTGAGAGGGAACATAGGGGCTGGTCTGGGCTGTTTTGGCTATTGGTTTCTTTTTGGCGATGGATTTGCGTTGGTATGATTTGAGAGATGAGGTGGGTGATTATGGAGAGGTTAGAGGTTCAGATTGGATAGGTTTGGAGACTGGGTCAGAAACAGGTGGGTTGGGCTGTTCCATAGTCTCAGGTGCCACAAAGGCACTAGCCACAGAGGCTTCAGGTTCAACAAATGAACCAGGGTGAGAAGCATGTTCCCCCTCAGCTACAGAGGCTGATGGTGCAGACTTAGACTTAGCTGTTTTGGCCTTCTTGTGGACAGGCCCAACTTCAGTCGTTTCCAGGGTTCTCTTAATAAACTTGGCCCTGGATTTGGATTTTCCAGCAGGAGCAGCTTCTGGATCCACCCTCACAGCAGAGGGTCCTTCCACCAATCCTAGCAGCCTCCTCATTGGAGTAGATAGAGGAGGCTCATTTGGGAGAACCGGAGTGTAGAAAACTCTATTGCCAATAACAGGAAAAACAGCAGTACGAAGTAAAGGCTGGGAGTTATACAGATGCTCACCACAAACGTGCTTGAAAATGAGGCTCAGAAATCTGGGATAACGAACAGCAGCTGGACGTGTCTCCTGCTGCACCAGATTCCTCAAATTCATGAAAATCCATCTGGCCATGTTGATTGTAGTCCCATCCACAAACTGTAGGACTATAGGAATCTCATCACGGCTTAGTTGGTCAAAGGAACCAACCTTACTGCTGAAGCACATGACCACTGAGGCAAACAAAAAACTGTAGATAGGAGACAAATCCTTCCTGAACAGAGTAGCTCCAACTTTTGGTTCTGCTACACCACAAAAGTGTAGCAGATTCTTCATCTTTTCATCTTCAAGCTGTGGCTGATCATATGTTTCAGCCACAGGGAGTCGAAGAGCTTCCCTGATCAGACGAGTGGTGATTGCAATGGTCTGAGTCCCATTGAGTTTGGTGCCCTTGATGACTTTGGTATCTGGGTTGTAGGCACAGGTGTACCGGAACTCATATACCATCTCCTGGTACAGGACACCAGGAGAGGCAGTCATGGCATAGTTCAACGGATGAACTTTCAGAAACTCCACCATTTCATCGTAGCCTTTCCCCACATAGTTTTTGGGGATGGTTAGGTTAGCAAGGTAGTTGGTAGGTTTCAGGGTTAGCATTGTGGTGACTGATGCATGTTTGTCAACATCAGCACCAACAAACACTGGTAGAAAGGGGTTGTTACGGTGAGCCATTTGGGAAGTAGTGAGAGTGGTAGAAGCACAGGACACTTAGTCGAAGTTTTAGGGTTCTTAGGAAGTTATGGAAGTAGTGAGGAAGACGAAGATGAAACAGTAGGGGGTATTTATAGGATTTGAATGTGAGTGGGTATGAGAGAGAAACATTTAGGCGGTTGATTTGAAATGGTCGTTAACGGAAAACGGAACGGTTGTCTGTGTTAGACCGTTTTTCAGATCACTTGAGCCCTTTTTATTCACTAACACACGTAAACACACATTATCCGCAGTAATTAAGTTAAATAAAAACAAAAAATAAGTAACTTAATTGTGAAGAAAGGTAATTAAAACTGATGGTCTAAGCTGATGGTCAAACCTGTGATGAGCAGGGTCATTACAAGTTGTTCACTCTTCAGGCTGTTCCTTCAACCTGTTCAGCTATGTAACAACAGGTTGTGTTCAATAGCTAATCAGGTTACAAGAAAATGTCTTGTATGACAGATTGAAAGAGTGAGCAAGGTGGAGGTTTGATCATCAGATCAGGCTTGTCATATAAGCGGTTATTGTCTGTTAGGCACAAAAAGGCCTCAGTCAAACCTGTTCTACATCTGAGGGGGAGATTTTATAATCAACCCTGTTGATGCATTTGAAGGTTGAATTTAAGGCCTGTTATATGCCTTATTGAAACCTGAAAATGATTTGCAATATCAGTCCAAAGCTGTTCTATATGTTGCATGTGTTGCAACTAAGACAGTTTGTCCAAGCTGCTCTGTCTGCTGAACAGGCTGGACATAAACTGTCTACGCTGCTCTACACTGTTGAGCAGCTTGGGCATTTTTAAAGTGTTGTGTTCTTTGTGAACAGAACCTGTTCTTTGTGAACAGGCTAAACACTTTATGGAATTTGTTTCCAAGTCATCATGTATTGTTTTTGACTACAAGATCAGTTTACAAAGTCGAAGACAAAGTGGAAAACAGAACTGCTCAGCCTGCCCACGCTGTTCTGTAACATGAAGACAAAAGGATATTTGAAAAAGGGTGACAGACCTTTTTCTTATATCAAAATAGGCCTTTACAGGGAAGAAAGACGCAAAGTTGACATTCCTAAATTAGTTAAAGGCAATGCAACAGTAGACAAAGTAAAAAGACAAAAGTTCTGCACATGTGAAGACAAGTCTGCTTTTCAGAAAAGTGCAGAAAAGGTTATGTTGTCTTTTCAACAAGACATTTCCTTTTCATTCTGTCCAATGAAGATGTTTCTCTGAGATTCTCTAAGTGAGTATAAAAGGAAGCTTCTAAGGTCAGAAAGGAGGTGAAAAAAGCTAAGTGCTTAAACCAAGAGTGAACGTGCAAGTGTGATCTTCATGCATGCAAGTCTTCTTTAAACCAGCATCTGTGTGTCTAAGCTGTTTTACCTAAGATGTTCCTTAAGTTTTGTAAACACAGTGAGTGCTTCTTAGTGAGTGTATTCATTGTATACTAGTTCGAGTCTGTCTTAGACTAGTAAGCATACTGTTGTATCTGTCATCTCAGCTTGAACTATTCCGCATTCAAGCTTGTTTGTAATTAACAAATTGTTGATAATACATACAAACATTGAGAAAAGAGTGTGTAGTTTTTAAATTGCTGTATTCACCCCCCCTCTACAGCTTATAACTATATACTTTGGGAACCTCTCGGGACCTACAGTTCTTGGTATGTGTTCGACGATTGAACAAAAAGGATCAAAAAGGAGTGAGTTTGGCATGTAAAGGTGTTAATAATAGTGTTAAAATGGTTGTAATCAAGTGTATTTTATGTTGGCATAAATTATTTCGAGCATTGAATTAGTACCAAAAATGACTTGGATTAAATCTGGAAAATATCAAGACTGCACCAATATGAACTCGGATCTCCGAATTCGGATCTGGCAGAAACTCGGATCCGGACCGAATTCGGACAGGATCCGAAATGTTGATGTTCAAAATTAGCAAAATATTTCTAAGTATTGGAATTTGGATGGGGATCCGAATTCGGTTGGGGACCGAATTCGGATGGGCCCGAATTTGGCTTTTGGTCTGAAATGTGATAATCAAAATGGTAAAATATCATAAGTGTTGGAATTCGGATATGGTCCGAAATTAATGGAGTCCGAATTGGGACTTACATATATATGTGGACCGAATTGGGATTTATGTGGAATCCGAACTGGGGGTCCGAATTCGGGTGGGATCCGAATTCGGACATAGATCCGAAATTGGGACCAAAACTTTGCAATTATTATAAAATTAAGTTTTATGAGATTAAACAAGTTATTGACACAATGTGTTGTTACAACTGAATTAACAGGTCCCTTGTGGTGTTGTTTAACCCACAGTGGGGTACTTTGTGGTTCCGGTTGAAATCCCGAGGAGAAATAATATTGCTTAAAGAATAATAACGCACCCACTGTGAGTACCTTTGATTTTAACATTGCTGCATCTGCATTATGTTTGCATTGCCTGCTGAGGCATGTTGTTTCATATTCGTTTGGCATTCTACTAACATGCGTATATGTTGATGCACATTCATACTTGTTGCATGTCCGTTCATTTGTTGTGCATCCTTTCGATGGACCTGCGTGGTCGCATCTGTACTCTGATGTTACTGTGCTATATGACCAAGAGTTTGACACCTCTATGGTCAGGATAGACAGTAGGTCATCCCCGATGTAATGTCTGCCTCAGATGGTTGGTTATTCTTATGCCGAGTGTCAGCTCGAAGGAGCTGCGGCTCGGGTTTGCGTACTTGGAGTACGTGTGGGGTATACGGTATGTGTTACCGCGGTTACCCTGGGTGGCATCATAATGATTTGTAGAATGTGTAAAATCATATGGTATTCACTAAGCTTTAGCTTACCCCTTCAGTTGTTGAATTTTTACAGGAAAAGGGAAATCCGCTGCGGGACCGTCTAGCTAGGACGTTTATTGAAGTGACTTGAAGATTTCCACTGTTTATCTTGGTATTTGTTCTATGGAAACAATGTTGTAATAATTTTGGGGATGATGTAATACATTTGGATTTGTAGACTTAGATGTGTAACCTATGTAGCACCGTAGGGTGTTTGACACATTTGTATTATTTTATTATGTATTTTGCTTCCGCACTTTAATTAAGGTATCAGATCATTATATATCTGTTTGTTGGTGAATAATCCTGGGTGAATGGTAATTGGTGGTTAATGTGGCAAGGGTGTCACACACGGCGTGTTATCTCATAAACCGTTCGCCTGATACCACCATTGATTGTAAAACACCGTTTGAAGTTTGGACGGGTAAGCTAGCGGACTATTCGAAGGTCAGGGTGTTTGGGTGTCCGACGTATTACCATATAACTGATGGTAAATTGGAACCGAGAGCCAAGAAAGGTGTTTTCACGGGTTATGGAGATGGTGTTAAGGGTTACGGAGTTTGGTCTCCAGATGAGATGAGAATAGTTCTGAGCCGTGATGTTACGTTCGATGAGAAGAAGATGAATTCTACCAAGGAGAGTGTCACTAAGAAGGTGGATGAGCACGATGTGTCTGATCGTGGTTCCAGTGACAACAAGGTAGAGTTTGTGAATGAAGAAGAAAACCAAGTGAACGTTAAGAACGAGTCCAGAGAAGAAGATGTGGAATACGGGAGTGAACCGGTGACAGATTCTGGTTCAGGGACGTCGTTTGTTCGGGGTTCGAGTTCGGGGTTATCTCATGAAGGTGGAGCCGGTAGCTCACTAGCTCAAGAGAGATCGAGGAGACAGATAAAGCCGCCGAGTCGATATGGTTTTGAAGACATGGCCGGTTATGCTTTACAGGTTGCAGAAGATATGGACAGCTCAAACGAGCCTAATTCCTATCGCGAAGCAATTGTGTCTAAAGATGCAGATCGGTGGTCTGGTGAGATGTCTGAAGAGATTGAATCTCTGCACAAGAATAAGACGTGGGTTCTTGTTCAATTACCGAAAGGTAGAAGGGTTGTTGGCTGCAAGTGGATTTTCAAGAAGAAAGTCAGTGTCGAACAGTCAGAAGAAGTAAGATTCAAGGCCAGACTGGTAGCCAAGGGTTATAGTCAGAAGGAAGGTCTCGAGTACAATGAAATTTTCTCCCCGGTGGTTCGTCATACGTTAATCAGGGTGTTGTTATCGCTAGTCGCACATGGTGACTTGGAGTTGGAACAACTGGATGTGAAGATGACATTTCTGCATGGTGATTTGGATGAAGAGATCTATATGTCACAGCCGGAAGGTTATGTGGAGCCAGGAAAAGAAAATTTGGTGTGTCTGTTGAAGAGATCGTTGTATGGCCTGAAACAGTCCCCAAGACAATGGTACAAGCGTTTGATAGCTTTATGGTAGGTCATGGATTTGTTTGAAGTCCGTATGACTGATGTGTATATCACCAGAAGTTGAAAGATGGAAGCATGCTTTACTTGTTGGTGTATGTAGATGATATGCTGATCGCTGCTAAAGATATACGAGAAGTTCAACGCGTGAAGAAGCTTCTCAGTATGTACCGAGTTTGAAATGAAGGATCTAGGTCCTGCCAGGATGATTATGGGGATTGATATCTTACGAGACCGAAAGAGCAAACAGTTGTTTTTGTCGCAGCAAGTTTATGTAGAGAAGATACTGCGTAGATTTGGTATGTATGATGCGAAGCCAGTAAACAATTCGTCATCATCAAGTTTTCATCCTTCATTGGTGGTGTCTAATAAAGTTGAGGGTGATGATGAGAAAATGTCAAACGTTCCCTACTCTCAGGCTGTGGGAAGTTTGATGTATTTGATGGTCTGTACGAGACCAGACTTGGCATACTCTGTGAGTGTGGTGTCTCGTTTTATGTGTAGTCCGAGGAAGGATCATTGGGTGGCAGTTAAACGAGTGTTTCGTTATCTTAGAGGTACAATGGATGTTGGTCTCATTTACGGAGGTGATCGAAATGTTGAAGTAATCGGGTACTCAGACTCGGATTATGCTGCTGATCTGGACAGACGGAGATCGCTTACGGGTTATGTGTTTACGCTCGGTAATGCGGTGATAAGCTGGAAGGCAACACTTATACCGTCAGTAGCTTTATCCACTACTGAAGTAGAGTATATGGCGCTAACTGAGGCAACCAAGGAGGCAATATGATTGAAAGGTCTAATTGGAGATCTGGGAGTAGATCAAGAGAAGACGTTGGTACACTGTGATAGCATGAGTGCTATTAGTCTGGCGAAGGGTCAAGTCTTTCATGATCATACCAAGCATATTGATGTTCGTTACCATTTCATCAGATCAGAGTCGCGAATCAGAGTCGTGAAAATCGGTACGAAGGATAATCCAGCAGACATGTTAACGAAGACAATTCCTGAAGTGAAGCTCAGAAGTTTCTTAGACGCGTTGAACATCGGAAATTGGAATTCACATTTGACTTAGCTAAAGTGAAGGTGAAGTTTGTCAATAATAATAGAATAAGTGACTTTACCATAGTCAAAGGGTATAAAGAGTCATTAGTCCATACATGGAGGGGTCAAAGTGGAAAATGCATGGAATGTATATATAAGCATGGACATGTACGCAGAAGGATAATTCACTTACACAATTCTCAATTCAATTCACAATTCCAAATCAATACACACGAACATATAGTGTTCATCTTCTCTCTCTCTCACGATTTTATTTCTTCTCCAACTTTCTCATGTAAATACATTTCTTGACAATAAAGATCAAGTTCTTTATTATTCTTTCTCATTCTAGTTGATTCATTACATTGTTTAACCACAACATAGAAAAAGCGTGGGTAAAAGATTGCTCTATACCTACACTTTTTCGTAAGTGTCACTAAAAGTAAGATACAGTGACACTTTTTTTCGTGTCACTAAATGACACTTTTCTTGTAGTGGACGTCCCATCAATATGAATTTGAATTAAAAAAAGGTAAAAAAGTAGTCAATCATTTCATGATTTTCTCACTTACCAAACTATACACACACAAACACACACACGCACACACACACACACACACACACACACACGCTCTCTCTATAGATTCATGACACCGCTATGATTCACAACACCATCTATGTTCCATACCATTGTCGTGGTTCACCACATCACTGGTGATTCGAGATACCGTTATGGTTTACAACACAACCGATGATTCACAATCGATACAAGGCTATGATTCACGACTCAAATATGTGTAATTCGTGATTCAAAAATGTGTGATTCACGACATTGATGATTGACGATTATTACAAACATGCAGTTCACGACCAATGGTTTACACAATCTACAATCATGGTTCATAATAAATACTGAATCACATTCGTGTGTGATTCTTCATACGTTCAATTTAGTGGTTAACACAGTTAGGCCGAAACCGACTAAACCGGCCATATCGAAGTAATTAATTCGGCCGGTTTGGCCAGGATGAATAGTAGTTTTTGACCGACCGGTTGGTAAAGTTTTCAAACCGAGTTTACTGGCCGGCCGATGGGTTGCAACGTCAACGCGACTGTTTCGGCCAAACCGCCTAAGTTAGATTTATATATATAAGTTGTTGTGTTTTTTCATCAATCTTTAAAATATTAAAATATATGTATGTAATTCTTTATAAATTGAATTTAATATTTTAAAAATACTAATATTTCTTATTATAGAACAAATACGACACGATACAAATGCATTTTACTTAAACATGCTTATAATTGTTAAATGTTATGTCAATGAAATGCAACATTCATAATATTTGTAACAATTTACCTATTTAAGTTTAGTTGTTTACTAATTACAACAAGATATTGATCGTATTTTTTTTTCTTTTTATGTTGTGTATTAATAATTCCAAATTTATTTGTTTTATTTTCTTTGAATTTGTTAGAATATTCATAACTTAACTAAAAGTTTCTAATTCAAACTGTGAAACCGGCCGAACCAAACCGATTATTTGCGGTTTGGCCTGTCCAGCCGAACCGTTAGTCTTGGCTGGTTTCGTTTGAGAATTTTGTAAACCAAAGTTACTAGTTTTGTCGAGATTATAGTCGTCAAACCGGACGAACCGGACCGTGTTCACCCTTAGTTAATTTGTGTGTGTGAGAGAGAGAGAAGAAAGAGAATTGTTTGGATAAGAGAGAATGATTGATTTAGATGATTGGAACTTTGGTTATTAATTAACTTTCAAATGCATTTAATTGAATTTTAGATTAATTAAAATGGATTACATATATAGCGGGGTACAATAGAGAACCATAATGTACGCGCACACACACACACACACACACACAGTGGGGTACAATAGAGAACCACAATGCATCAAGAAGCCAAGAGAGAACCACAAATACATCACAATTCCTGTGTGATGCATCAAGATTCCCGCATGTTGCATCGAATTCGAGTGTGATGCATCATGATTTTCTACGTGATGCATCACGTGATCCAATGTTTATAAAGTGGTTTCCCAATGCATTATGATCCTCCTTAAAATTCCATATATATAGATTTAGGTTCAAAAAGGAACCTTAAAAATAGGAGGCACCAAAGGAACCACTTTTTAACCACAAGATTTAGATAATAAGACATATTAATTATTTGGAAATTAAAAATTAAATCAAATATACACAATTTCACGTAGGGGCAAATTAGTCATAGGATTTATTATGTTCCAATCTCACTATACCTCAATCAATGTAACCGGATCTTGAAATTCAAAAACAAAATCAAATCTCATCATTCACGCATAAACCCAACCTCCATTGCTCACTCACATAGGTACTTCCATTCATCACAATCAATCAACGATCGAATGTAGGGTTTGGGGCGTGCATTGCTTGAGACCATTGACATTCACCAGAAGCCGACGAGCGTGGGTGGACGTTAGGGTATCTAAAGCCGTTGTCGAAACCTCAATCGCTATAAGTATGGAACCCTAATTGTTCATAATAATTAAGGAGTTAAACGACGATAATGTAAGGAAGGAAGAACAAGGTAAATCACCAAGATAATGCCATTATTTATGAACTGTATTATCTAATTGATTTGTGATTATTGATCCTGCTCATGATTTTTTATACTGGTTTCTCACTTGATGCTGACCATCATATTATTTTCTAGTCGACTTCCCTTCTGCCATTGGTTTTATACTTATGTATGTTTGATTTTTTGCTTTATTGTCCACTATATCAATGATTTTTTATTTTTGCTTCATTTTCCGTCGTTCATCAACCTTGAAAGCGATGAAGAGATGGTAGAGAAGCAAAATGATTGTGGTAAACCTCGAATAGCATTGTTAGTGATGTTCATTCACGTGTTAGATATTATTCAATGTCTTTGTGTTGCAAGCAATCGTTCACAAGTATTTGTTCATTGACATGTAAATTGTACAATTTGAAAACGATACAATGTTTTATCGCTGTCATCGTTTCGAATTTTACTTACTTTTGTTAATACATATTTCTGTTATTTAATAGTTTTGTATGTAAACTTTTTCAAAATCAATATAATTTATGTAGACAGTCAACTATGAATGAAAACATTAATTACATGTTGTGAATGTATGTATTAATCATAGTTGTGTATATATGTGTAACCGTCAACTGTTAATTGTGAACCCAGACATTACCTGCTGTGAATGTGTATAGTAATTGTGGTATACTTAGTTGTCTTATGTGTAAGACATTGCCTTCTGTGAATGTATTACTTAATTGTGAATGCAACTAGTTGTCTTCTATGAATGTGAATACTATCATCAACTGTGAATGCAACACAGATTGTTATGTGTATGTATATCAGTTTTGAGCCGTTATGTGCATGTGTGACCACCAACAGTGAGTCTAGTGACTTTATTTGTATATACGCCGTTATTTGATATGTGAACCTATCTTTGAGAATATCAAAAATATCGGGTTAACACTATCTTGATACGTGAATGCAACAACTTATTATGCATTTATCTTTCCCTTCTTCAAGGCACATCACCATTTAGTTACTTTTAATGTGTTTGCATTATTTTTAGAATAACATCATTTGTAAATAACACATTTGCCCATAACTAACTATCATGTTTATACATTTATGATTGTATAGGGGAGTCATTAACAGTTTTTTTTCTCTTTGATGGATAATACGTCTGAGGGGAAAAACATAATGGGATCTAGGTTGGTTAAAGCATGCAACAAATATCCTGATTATGAAGGATTGTGGAATTTTCACCATACGTTATTTGGAGACCTACATGGGTGATAGAAACTGGATTTGTGGATTCAAAACTCCTAAATACCAAATTAAATAACATTTGCAACCATTATGTTGCCAAGATTCTTCTATAAGACACTAACATGTACACGCAAAAATTGATTGACGAAGCCGATTCAAGGGTAAAGATTCTAAAGGAGTGGAGGGCAACGTTGCTGAAAAACGCAAACGAGACAAAGGAAGCACATACCAAAGGACGGGTTGTTGAGTCCTGATTTTCTCTAGATAACCTACTCGTTTATAACTTCGACGTTTTATTGTGCTTTAGATAACCTAGTCCTGATTGTGAACAAATAACTGTGACCTGTGAATTGTGAACACGTAATAGTGAATCTAGATATTACCTGATGTGAATGTATGAATGTAAATATTACTTGTTGAGAAGGTAAATATTACCTGTCGTGAATGTATGAATTAATCAAATTTGAATGATTTAATTAGCTATCCAAAATATTCTTGAATCTGATTGTTGATTCCGAATTTCAAAAATACGATTGTTGATTTTGTTTAATTCGATTTTGATCTTGATTTTGTTGAATCCAGTTTTGATTTTGTTGAATCTGATTGGTCCACGTACCGTGAATGGAAGAAGCGTAATTCAAGCCATCAAATTTTATTACGTGATTGTCTACTGTATCCCGTAATTCAAGCATTCAGTTGACTAAAATTAATCTAAAATATATTCCTTAGTTAAATTAGAACTCATTGATGGTTTTACGTACCTTTGATTTTATTTTGCTAATATTTGTCCACCTATATGATGCTTTGGTTCCTTTTGATATTAAGGTGCACTGGGAATCCAGATTATGTATACACACACACACACACACACACATATATATATATATATATATATATATATATATATATATATATATATATATATATATATATGGGTTCAAATGAGTACCATTAGTTTTGCGGTGTACCGGAGGTACCTCGCTTAAAACCATTTTTTTGAAATTTTTTTCATGATCATGTTTAAATCAAGACTACTTGCAAAAAATCACACATAAACACACACTAGAATTATGTGAAACGCTGTATAGTTGTGAATGTGTTCACATCAAGCATGTTCATATAAAATTTTTCACGTTCACATCACTTTTAAGATGCTAGAAAGTGTGAATGTATGTAATTTTTTTACAAATAGTCTTATATTATTTGAATCCAAATGAATATGAAAAAAAATTTAAAAAAACTTTTTTTCGGAGCATGTTAACATCCGAAACCCGTGTGTTCACAGGTATTTTTTAGGTACTCACACGAACCATATATATATATATATATATATATATATATATATATATATATATATATATATATATATATATATATATATATATATATATATATATATATATATATATATATATATATATATATATATATATATATATATATATATATATATATATATATAGAATATGGTTCGTGTGAGTACCTAAAAAATGCAGAGTACCGTGAGTACCTGTGAACACACGGGTTTAAGATGTGAACATGCTCCGAAAAAAAGTTTTTTTTTGTAATTTTTTTTCATATTAATTTATATACAAATAATATAAGCCTATTCGTAAAAGATTACACACATTCACACTTTCTAGCCTCTTAAAAGTCATGTGAACGTGAAAAAATTCATGTGAACATGCTTAGCTGTGAACATACGTTCACAACAGTGCAGTTCATGTGAACTTGCACGTTTCACATAGTTCTAGTGTGTGTTTAGGTGTGATTTTTTGCAAGTAGTCTTATATTATTAATTTAAACATGATTATGAAAAAAAATTTCAAAAAAAATGGTTTTAAGCGAGGTACCTCCGGTACTCCGCAAAACTAGTGGTACTCATTTGAACCCAAATCTATATATATATATATATATATATATATATATATATATATATATATATATATATATATATATATATATATATATATATATATATATATATATATATATATATATATATATATATATAGAATATGGTTCGTGTGAGTACCTAAAAAATGCAGAGTACCGTGAGTACCTGTGAACACACGGGTTTAAGATGTGAACATGCTCCGGAAAAAAGTTTTTTTTTGTAATTTTTTTCATATTAATTTAGATACAAATAATATAAGCCTATTCGTAAAAGATTACACACATTCACACTTTCTAGCCTCTTAAAAGTCATGTGAACGTGAAAAAATTCATGTGAACATGCTTAGCTGTGAACATACGTTCACAACAGTGCAGTTCATGTGAACTTGCACGTTTCACATAGTTCTAGTGTGTGTTTAGGTGTGATTTTTTGCAAGTAGTCTTATATTATTAATTTAAACATGATTATGAAAAAAAATTTCAAAAAAAATGGTTTTAAACAAGGTACCTCCGGTACTCCGCAAAACTAATGGTACTCATTTGAACCCAAATCTATATATATATATATATATATATATATATATATATATATATATATATATATATATATATATATATATATATATATATATATATTCTCGCACTTACGTACAAAAATTTGGTTGTGAGAATTTTTGTATGCTTGAAAAGGATAAATCCAGCCATCATCCTTTTGCACAACAGTACTGTTGATGTCACACGTCCATGTAAACGACATATAACATATAAAAAATTGGTATGTGTGCAGTGTGCTATGAAACTTAACTATGGAATCCTCGTCTCTATCATTATGTTACCATCACACGGCTGACTATATGTATTTGAAGTCAGTCATAAACCTTAACAAAGTTATATTCTTCCTCAATATTGAATGGTTCCTTTAAATTGAAAAGCATACCTAATTAATTTCTTCACTTTTCCATACCTGAATCATCTAACTTTAAGAAATGGTAGATAATTTTATTGCCATTACAAAGAACTTTAATCATATTGCGTTTGACTCATAATTACCTTTAAATTGAGGGTAATATTAAAAAAACTTCATCAACTTTCTTTATTTTCGTGATTAAGTTCCTAAACTATTCTGTCTTATTAAAAATGTATATTTGACTTGTTTGACCTGTTACCAAACAAGTAAGCTTAATTTTTTCAGTTGATTAATGTTGAAAAAAAAACCATCATTTTTTCTTATTTTAGCGATTAAGTTCCTAAAAATTTTGTTTTATCAGTTGTATTTTACCGGCTAGTTAATCCGGTAGCCAGTCAAAAATATATACTAGCTTTTGAATGAGACAAATATAGTTTAAGAACTTAAATAATTAGAAAAAAAAATTTAGAGACTTATTAAGAAAATGAGAAAAGTTGATTGAGTTTTCTTAATAACCCTTTAAATTTTGTTGAAAAATAAAAATATACTTTTTAAAATATATTGATATGATATACATATGCATGTGATACTTATATTTTGTTTTCTATACCAATATAATGCTTGTGGTAAATAATTACATGTAGAATTAATATGACAACATGAATTTATACTAATATACTTTAAATTGGTTACGTACTTCTATTAATATTTTAAGATGACCATAACCATTTTAAAAAATTTTAATTTCTAATATATTTTTTTGTGTATGTTATGTAATTCCGTCAAATAACCATAACAACAACAATTTATGAAAAAAAAGATGTTTGAACACCAAATTATTGCCAAGTCAACTTTGACCAGTCACAAAATTAAATTAAAACTAATGTCATGTTAACTTAACCATTTACCTTTAAATTTATGTATTATATATATACATAAAAATAATATTAAATTTACCATATATTCATAATTCAGAAAGTAATAGTTGCTATCACATGATTTTATCAATATAATATAACTTGCATCCTTTTCTTCATTTTTAACTATATCGTAAAATAATTATTACATGTGAACACTTAATTATAAATTTATAGTAATCCTCTTTATTAATTACCCATATTCACTGCAAGAAAGATGAGTTTTAATGGCGACTTTTGCCGCTGCTATTAACCGGAAATATCCCAGCTATTACCATGTTGCCGCTATGCCTTACTGCTAAATCTTCGACCGTGGATCATACATGTCGCCACTAAAAGCATCGCTACTAATATTGCATGTTGAATATACGATTTTGAAAAATAAATATTGACTAACAACACCAATAAAAGGAAATGGATCAAACCAATTAAGACTTCATTGCGATCAGCTATGTTTAATTTCAATATTGTTTTTAGAAATTTAAAATAATTACTATTTTTGTTTGGTTCTAATTCTATAATACTTCAAAAATCAGTTTTTGATTTGTTTTACCTTGGTTTAAAAAATTAATTTCTGCATTCGAATGATTAATATTAATGTTTTATGCTTATAAAGTTCAATTAATTAAAAATCATAAGTTTATCATTTGGTTCATATATGATCCGTTTTAGAATTAAAATCGTGTTAAACTAAAATCAGACATATAAGAAAAAGATATGACGGTCACTATACTTTTTGGTTTCATCATTTTGTATTATTTTCATTCGGGGTTTAACTAAAACCCTTAAAGGTTTGAATGGGATCCTTGATGAAATCTTTATGACTAGGAATGCAATACGTTTTTAGTCAATTAAAGTTGAATGTATTCAAGAAAAAGATAAAGAAAAAGGTTTAGAAAAAGGGTTCAAAGTTGGACTCACGTTTTCAACAAAAGTTTGAAGATATGTAGTTGCCATTGTTGTTGCACTACTTTAAGAAACAATGGCAAGGTAATAATTAGTCCATTTTCATTTGTCCTTCATATTTGCTTTTAGAATTGGAATATATCTATCATAATCTTAAACTGATGATAATATGATATATATTATATCTAGTAATTTGATACAAACTTTAAAGTTGATATGATTGTAAATTTTTCGTTGTTATATGCAAATAAAGGATATGATCGAGGTTTGAGACAATTAGGTTTTAACTATAGCTTTTAGTTGGAGCTTGTAGCTAGAAGTTTTGTTAATATCTGTGAATGACAACGTAGCTCACTACTACAAAATGAATAATGGACCCTATTCAAAAATGTTAATAAATGTCGTAGATACGAGGCTTATTAGGGGGGAGGTGTATTCTGAATGTAAAGGATATCGGTCGTTCAACCGGAGTATATCTATATATAGACCCCGGTTTCATAAAAGGTAACCCGGGTACATCTGTAAAAAAATACAAATATACCCTGGTTGTTTTGTAAGAACCGGGTTGCATCTGTTTTTTTTTTTATTTAAATTTTCATTACCTATATATACATTATAATGAATCCAACAATGTATTTCAATTTCATTCATCAATTTAAACAAAATACAAATACTAAAAATAGAATATTCACCAACAATGTTCGAACATAAATACTAAAAATAAAATATTAATCAACAAAGGCCGAGTAAAAACAAAACGTTGGCCAACAAATCCGTATCTATTAATCGTTTTGGAACTTTTCTATCAATAAATGATGGTAGGAACACCTTCTTTCATAATTCTAGAGTTTCTTTTAGTTTCCGGGGCCCTTCTCGTGGAACATCTGAAAATTGAAAGAGTTTTAAAAAATTAGTAATTCTAATACATGATACTTCATAAGTCTTGATCAACGTTGTTAAAGGAAAAGCCACACAAGACGACATGCCATATATACAAATGACTTAATTCTTAGTGCGTGAATATAATATAAAAGATAATTTACAAATGACTTAAACAACTAATTTAAATGCAGCTACCTACTTTTAAAGCAAAAATGAAGTTATTGTAACTTCAGATCCAAAATTGAAAATGAAAATGAAAAAAACAACTAAAAATGTAAGGTTTCAAATAAGCTAGAATTTGAGTGTCAAAGAAAAGTATATCTGATAAGCTTCTAATAAAAAAAACGTGCATAAAATGTAAAAGCCAAGTGCCAACAACATTGTCCAACTTGTTTGGGGTAAACGGAGATAAATTGTTCGTTGGAAGCTATATACAAATTAAAATAACAAATCGTTATTAACAACCAAAAGAATTATTGTAATAGACAAAACTTAGAGAATTTATAAGTACTTACCGTAGTGGGAAATCGATGTTGTCCATCAAGGATGAATTCATGCATCCACTTCATCACATAATAACCACATTCCCAGCCCGCTCGTTGTTGGTTGAACTAAATTTTAATATCGAGTTTTAATCATTATATATAATAAAACACATATCAGTTTTCAATATGTGTGTGTGCGTGTGTGTAAAGTGATTAAGATGATTTACTTTGACAAACTTCCATGTCATAACACCTTGGCCTTTGTTAAAGCTTGCAACAACCCTAAAGACAAAATAACCAATCGAATGATTAACATTTTAGTAACAAATGTGAATCATATACCAATTTAAATATATTATTACCTATTACTAAAATGTGAATCATATACCAATTTAAATATATTATTACCTATCAATATGTTTTGTGAGTTCGTACATGTAGGCTGTCTTTTTACCCTTTATCGAATCTAATATGCACCCCCTTTTAGCTTTAGGGTGAATGATGAACAACACCATGTGGGAACTGAGTTAAGATTAAAAACATTATACTATATACAATGAAGAGATAAATAATATAACAATGAAGACATGTGTGACACCCTTGCCACGACAACCACCATTTACAAAACACCCAGGATAAATCATCAAACACAATTACAATAATGATCTGATAACCTAGTTTAAGTGCGGAAGCATTAAAATACATAAAAATAGAGTAGTGCAACAGTGTCAAACACCCTTACGGTGCTACAAGGTACCAAGTCTAAGTTTACACTCCCAATTAAACTATTACAACATCCATAATATAATATAACATTGTCCCAAAGCATGATTACCGATTAAATAGTACCAAATCTTCCGAATCTTCCCAAATGACCTAACTAGAAGGTCCGGCGGTAGACTTCCCTTTTCCTGTAAAATGAAAATAAACAACTGGGGAATAAGCAAAGGCTTAGTGAATACAAAGATTACGCATTTTATAAATCTTTATGAAGCCCAAGGATAACACAGATGACAACCATCGGATACCCTCTTCGTACACTAAGTACGGACCAGAGCCGCAGCCCCTTCGAGCCCAAAGCTCGACATTAAACATATCATCTCAGACAAACGTACGATCGGGGATGACATACTGCCTACTGGGCCTAGGAGGGATCAGCTCCAGGTCATATAGCGCAGTAACATCAGAGTAATCGATGCGACCCACCGGTCCATCACTAAAAGCACAACAATCGAACGGACATGCAACAAGTAAGAATGTGCATCTAAATCTACGCAAGTTAGTATAATTCCAACCAAATAAATGAAGCAACAGGCCTCAGCAGGCAAAGCTAACATAAAACAGATATAAACATGCGAAATCTACTGTACTCACAGTGGGTGCGTAATCAAACTTTTAACCGATATTATTTCTCCTCGGGCTTTCAACCGGATCCACCAAGTACCCCACTGTGGGTTAAACAACACCACAAGGGACCTGTTAAATTAGTTGCAACAATACCTCGAGTCAAAAACCGTTTAAATCCATTAAACCAAGTTTCGTAAGTTTTTGCAATATTTTCCCCCATTTTGGGTCTATGTCCAACTTCATAACACAATTAAGTTTGAGCCTATCTCATGCTCATACATTGTCCTTTGTATAACTCTTTGTCATTCTATGTGTTGTTTATAAGTTTCATTCAAAATACTCGAGTTTAGAGAGTAGATTTCTCAATTTTAGGCATTAAACTCGAATTTAATGGTTAAATTCGAGCCCACCTTCGAATCTGAGGATTAAATTCGAATCCCATAGTTAAACTCGAAATCCCATTCGAGTTTGGGGTAGATTCGAACCCCACCCCCTTCGAATCTGAGGATAGACTCGAAAATACACTCGAATCTAGTACCAAAATCGAGTTTGTTCTTGCATTTCGACTGTGTTCTTGGTATTTTCGAGTTTGTTCATCTTACAACTTTAAAACATACATTTCTAAGCCTAAAATCACGATATATCATGTATGATGCCTAGTTTCGATTCTATTATGCATATACTATCATATTCTCGCAAGATTTCAAGCAAAACTAGCTCCAATTCACATAAAATAACAGATTCGAATTCTAAGTTCTTCAAAACCGAAATAAACAAACTTAAAAGGGTCGATTCTTACCTCAATCCGTACGAAATCAAGAATCCAATTGCAGATTGTTGTAGTACTCCTCGAGCTCTTTCCGATGACGTATAATTCTCGATAATCGGCCGGTCGGTTTGTGAGATATCTTAGAGAGATGTAGAGAGAATTCTAGAGAGAGAAAGTTTGTAGAGAGAGAGAGTATTCCTAGAAATGAGAGGCTTTTGCCCTTTTATTCCCATTTTCACCATTTTGCTCATTTCACCCCTCAACTTAACCGGTTCCATAAAATACTGATTTATTCTTAAATTTATCATTAATAACTTTTTAAATTCATAATACTCCATAACAATAATTCCGAGTTCAGATTTTCTTAAAATAACAACAAACTTTCTAAATATCACAAATACATAATAATTGCTCAAATTTCAACTTAATTATATATTTTCCACTTAATTAGCCCAATTTCAATAAAATAAATCCGAGGATGTTACAACATGTGAAGTACCATTGCCAATATGGAGCGAGAAAAAAAGGTGTGTTTGGTATTGCATTATTTCAAGCACATAACTACCAACACTATCTTTGTGGCACTCATCAGATTTAATCACGGCCGGGTTTAAAAATGAACACTTGTTATTTTGACGTCGATACGATGTCTCTTGTAATGACCTACAAACATAGTGCATATAATACAATATAAAAAACTTGAATGTGAAACCGTGCTTATTAATATAATAATGTAAGCATAGAGCACTTACCTCACAAACCAAAGTACAATAGTAATATCCACTCAATCTTTTATCATCAGATCTAGTATTTCTTCAGGGTAAATAGAGATCTCAAATTCCTTTTCGTCGAAGACCCCCGGTTCAACAATACTCTCAAAAAGTGTTGTAGGGTCCTCCTGTGACATAATTTTGTCACGTGCCACTATCATAAACCTTGATCTACCCTCAATGACTTTACTCTTCTTGTTGATAATTGATAATCTTTCTGCTTTGCTTTCATGAAACATTGTTGTTGCTGTTGTTGCTTTGTCCATACTCTTTGAAGCATATTAACAAGTTACATATGTATAAAATTACATGTTACTAAAAAAAACTATATGAAGTAAACAAGGAATGGTACTCTTCAAATGTACCTTAGATAACTCCACTGAATCCTTTGGCCATTGAATAAAAGAATGAAGTGCCTCAAGTAGTGTAATAGCTTCTTCAGTAGGCACCGGTAGACGCAATTTATTATGTTCTTCTTTTACCCGGTCCACATGCACCTTAACATGCCCCGTAGAAATGGGAACATTATGGATTACACTCTCACCTTTTGGGTATACCATACCCGTTGCAAAAACGACGTTTCGTTGGCCATAGGGAAGCATCAACGAGCAAATGATAGGCTCCTATAAGTTAAATTATAAGGATCATATGTAAATATATAATACGTAAACTGATAAGAAATAAATGAAACACACTTACCTTTATCGCATCCAAATCATCAACAATATCAAAGTTGTAGGTTGAACCAACACTACTTTTTTGCATGTTTGGGCTCCCATCAGGTACATCCCCTTGAATAGGTATCATCCCTTGTCTACTTATATTGTCACTTTTCTTCTCCAAATTTTTGAATCTTTTTTTCCCAAATTTCATCTTGCAACTTCTTGGATATTTCCTCATGCGCCTATAACTAATAATACTTTTCTTCCCATTCTCTTGATGTTATTCAATGCTTCCTCTTCTTTTCAATGATATTTAACAATCCCCTTTTTAATCCAACCATGTGCCCGACCCCCCTTGTGCGGCCTGTGTGCTGAGGTTTAATCACCATCATTAAGACATCTGTTTCCTGGTTCAGGTTGCAAATCTCCTTGAGTAATTTGTAAGTCTTTCTCTATCTGTTCAAGCAAGCAACACGTTATGTTTCGCAAATTGATTTCATAAACCAATTATTAGTTTTTATTATAAAACATTAAAAAAATGCAAGCATCATACCAGCTCTTCGGCCAAGCCATGAAGATGACTTGGTAACTTAAGTTGTCCCTGTTGGTTGATTATCCTCGTAGCCAACAAATAATTTCTTGCACATTCATCATTTATCTTGTGGGCATATGTTGCTAATGTTGGATCCTCCCTTTCTTTCTCCCAAGTAGGTATATTTTCACGGTAGCCTTTTGAACCTAACAGGAAAGGATTCTTATTCCTCTTTGACCATTTCTTACCTTTTTGACGTATTTCCTTCACATAAAAGTAATGTAGTTTTGGTGCATACTTATGAATTAAATAAGTAAAAGGAGAATACAATTAAAACATCTGTTTAAATCTCTCAAGACTTTGTAACTTATTTATATAGTTTTGAAGAAAATTGATTGAAATCGTCAAGCAAACAACAACAATCAAGACCCTGTATCTTATTTGAGGTAATTCTATCTCTAAATCTCAGATGTGTGTGTTGTGGGAGTGCTATAATGTTACGGCCTTGTTCCAGAATTAAATCATACATATATTCACTTCTAATTACATGCATTGCTCCTTTGATCTTTCATCTTATCTGTAAGGTACTTTTCTCATCTTGTTGTTTGGTGTAGAAGGTATATCCATTGATGTCGTAACATTGGTATTTTGTCACAACATATCGAGGGCCGAAACCCAACTGTTGAACTATTTTATCAACACCAGTTCTTCCAAGCTCTCCTCTTACCTTATCTTTCAACCAGTTTGAAAAAGTTCTATTATGCTCACTAGCCACCCATTTTTCAGTCCGTTTACTGTTATTTGCTTTTAACAATGTCATGTGCTCATGTATGTATGGAGCAATAATTGTCATGTGTTGTAGGACTGTAAAAATCTGCTTGTTTTGCGAAATCTGTTTTTTTTTTGTCCAATCGTCCTAACCTCTTGAAGTCAGCCCTCATGACGAGATTGTGGAACACCGATATTTGAGACATCTTTCATGTAGTTGGTGCAGATTCAAGAACCTCTTCTGATGAATACCCTTCCACGATACTACCCTCAGGTTGATGTCGATTCCTTAAATATCCCTTTAAGAAACCCATATATCTCTCAAATGGATACATGTACCGTAAAAATACGGGTCCGCAACCTTTTATTTCTCCTACCATTTGAGATACAAGAGGAACCATGACATCAAAAAAATAAGGTGGAAAATACATCTCCAGTCGGCAGAGAGCGACGATAATATCACGTTGTCATGAATCCAATACCTCAGGATCAATCACTTTTGAATGAATCATGTTAAAAAACAAACAGAGTTTGGTGATTGTGTGGCGAATGCGGTCTCACAATATTCCACGAATTGCAATAGGAATCATTCGTGTCATCAAAACATGGCAGTCATGAGATTTCATTCCAAGTAATTTCAAATCTTTCATCGACACCAATTATTTAATGTTCGCAGAATAGCCAGATGGAACCTTTAAACCATGCAAACATCGACCAAATTGTGTTTTCTCTTTCTTTGACATGGTATAACAAGTTGTCGGTAGAAATGTACGCTTTCCATCGTTCTCAACGGGAGCAAGCTCGGGTCGAATTCTCATTTCAACCATATCCTTCTAACATTAATCCCGTCCTTCGTTTTTCCCAGAAATGTTTAACAACAACCCTATCAAGTTATCACATACATTTTTCTCTATGTGCATGACATCAAGACAATATCGGACTCGCAAATGCTTCCAATATGACAAATCCCTGAATATTTACTTTTTCTTCCATATATTTTTTGGAGTTATACCATTCTTCCCTAACATGATGTTTATATCTGCAAGTCGAGAAAACGTAGTTTTTCCATCTAATGGTGGCCTTATCATGCCATGCTCGGTAAAACCGTTGAATGCTTTCTTTTGTCTACAATATTGATGACTCCTAGGAAGTGATCTTCGATGTCCCATGTAAACCACTTTTCGACAGTTTTTCACCCACAACGAACATGTGTTATCTTCACAAACTGGACACGCCTTCCCTCATTTTGTGATGTATCCTGACAAATTACCATAGGCCGGGAAGTCACTTATGGTGCAAAAAATCATGGCTCGCATTACGAAATTCTCCTTCTTATATGCATCATGCACCTCAACACCTCGACTCCACAACATTTTCATGTCGTCAATTAATGGAGCTAAATATACATCAATGTCGTTACCAGGTCTTGACCTTGTATTAAAATGACATCATGATGTATTTCTTTTTCTTGGTTAACCAAGGTGGAAGATTATAGATGCACAAAAGAACCGGCCAGATGCTGTGTCGACTGCTCATGTTTCCGAAAGAATTAATTCCATCTGAACTCAGTCCCAACCGTAGATTTCTCAATTCTTCACCAAAATTCTACAAAATCAGCATCAATATTCCTCCATTGAGGAGAATCAACAACATGTCTTAACTTTCCATCATTTTTATGTTCTTCTTTTTGCCAATGCAACAATTTTGCATATTTGGCGTTTGCAAATAATCGCTTCAATCTTGGCACGATGGGCAAATACCATATAATAGTTTGGCAGGTGGTCTATTATTCGTCACATCATTATTTTGGTTTGTTTTTTACTTCCGCTTATATCTCGATGTACCGCATACAACATATTCATGTAAGTCTTTGTATTCGTTTCTATACAATATACAATCATTTGGACATGTATGTATTCTTTCAATTTCCAATCCCATTGGACACTTCATATTTTTTGCGTGGTATAATGAAACTAGTAGTTTATTGTCTTTTGGAAGCATATCATGCAAAATCTCTAATAAACTTGTGAAACTCTTATCACTCCAACTATTGTTTGCTTTTAAATTATATAATTTCAACACTGCAGAAAGCTTGGTGAATTCCGTACAACCAACATACAATGTTTTTTCAGAGTCATCAAATAAATGTTGAAACTTAACGTGACAGTTCTCAGCAACTTCATCCTCCAAATCATGTAACATGTTATCTAAATGGTCATAATTGTCGTTGTTGATCGAATCAAGTTATCATCATCCTTAAATTCAGAAACAACATGGGTACTTGTAGATAATAATTTACCATGTCTTGACCAACACGTATAGCGTTCCATAAACCCATCCACTATTAGATGTGATCTAATAATATCGAAATCTTCAAACATATGAAAAGTTTTACACTTTTTACAAGGACAACAAAGTTCACGTTTTCCTTTGTTGGACCGATCCTCAGCAACTTTTAGAAAACGTGATAAACAATTCAAATACTCGACTGAAGCACGTTCTATGTTGTACATCCATTCGCTACGATCCATCTGTAAATAATAATGAAATTTATGCAATATACCATATGGAAGGATGGCACGAGTAAGTACAAATATGACTGTTGGTTAGGGGAGAACATGGGGCGGTTCGGTTCGGTTTTTGGCCGAAACCGAACCAAAACCAAAAATTCCGGTTTTTGAAAAGGAGAAACCGTTCGGTATTGGTTTTTTCAGTTTCGGTTTTTTGGTTTTCCATTTTGGATTATCGGTTTTTCGGTTTACACCCGTGAGTTTTTTTATTTTGGTTTTTTGAACACGGTTTGATTTTTGGGTTTAAACCCGAAAAATCTTAGACATTTTTTACTAAAATTTTGTTTTTGTTTATTAAACTTATACTTTTCTTCACTAAAGTTAAACACTATTTGATAAATCATTAAAATATAATTGCTTGCGTTTGGATTTTTAACCGACTTATGTGTTAGTTTGATACTTTGATTTAATAAAATTGGATATTAAATATTAATTTAGTTACTTTGATACTTTAATTTATCCAACTTACTAACTTAGGCTTTGAATTAATTTAAGTAATTTCATCATGTAGAAATATAATAATAATGTTTATGGCAATTAATTAACATTCACTACTTCACATATTATTAAAATAAACATAACTATTAGCAATTTCAATTAATTAATATTTTAACATCATAAATATCAATTATATATATAATTGAAAAATGCTTCCTGTAATATAAGAGTAGGATATAACATCAAATATGAGTTAAAGTAGAATTAACTCCATAAATATATAAAATATTTATAAAAATTAAATTTATAAAAAAACCCGGTTCGGTTTGGGTTTTTCGGCTTGGTTTTAAGAGGGAATCCGCAACCAAACCATTTACTCCGGTTTTTTCGGTTTCAGTTTTTTTGGTTTTTCGGTTTCCTAGTTTTTTTGGTTTTTCGGGTTTCCGGTTTGGTTTTTGCTCACCCCTACTGTTGGTGCAGGTCAATCTAAACCTACTTTTTGAATATTTTGCCTCGTATAGTATTTAAGAAAAATCGGCAACATTACTCTTTTAATTCCGTAAGTATGCATATAATACACTACCCGTAGGAGCAAAGAGGAATGTATACCAATTTTCTTAAATATATATTTTAATACGTATTCACATCCTAAATGAGACAAAATATTCAAAAAGCAGTTACAATATGGAAACAATCTGAAATTAATCTCTAATAGATTAATTTCGAATGGGTTAAATTTTCTACTAATGGCACATGAAACGTCATGTTTGCCGAACAATTAGAAACCCATACTAAATGAATGTTACATAAATTAAAGAGTTAATTACAAAAATGATCCCTGTGGTTTGTCCTAAAATTTGGATTTGGTCCTTGAACTTTCAATTTTGCAGAGACGGTCCTTATTTTCATAGTTTGTTTGCAATTTTGGTCCCTCAACCTATTAACTTTTCTAATATGACCAAATTACCCTTATTTTGATGCAAACTATAATTAATTTTTAACTCTTTTTTATTCTTAATTAAATAAATTATTTTTTAGTGTTACTTAAATTTAATAAACCATCAAAAAAGAAAAGAATTATTTAATTATTTATGTTGGTTCATAAATGATTTAGATATTTTTAGTCTTAACTAATTTTAATTACTATAATCAATGTGTAAATCAATCAAAAAAATCATTTATGTTTAAAAACTATTTTCTAGAGGTTTCATATATAAAGTATTATAAAAATATTTGACTCTATAATTATTTATGTTGTTCATAAATTTAGAATAAAAATATGTTTGTTGGTCAAATATATTTTACTTTCTTCTTAAATAAAATCGTCGAGAGATTCTATTTTATAATCCGTTCACATTTATATCAAAGCAAGGTGATAATAGTAAAATGATAAATCTAAATGGATTAATTTTTAAAGGTGTCGATTTAATCGGATAAAATGAAGAGTCAAATTGAAAGACGAAAAAAGATTAAAAACCTATTTATATTTCTCGATTTTTATGTAAAAGTCTGACAAACCAAAGTTTGATGATTAAAGTTGTTAATCATGAATCTCAAAGATGTTATATGGACCTAACATTTTAAATCGTTTTTGGTGTAATTAAAAATTAAAACGATAAAATAATTGACACGTTAAATCAAAATATCTAAATCGTTTATGAACCAACATAAATAATTAAATAATTCTTTTTCTAGTTTTTATAGATTATAAAAATTTAAGTAACACTAAAAAATAATTTATTTAATTAAGAATAAAAAATAGTTAAAAATTTAATTGTAGAAATGGTCCCTATAGTTTGCATCAAAATAAGGATAATTTGGTCATATTAGAAAAATTAATATGTTGAGGGACCAAAATTGCAAACAAACTATGAAAATAAGGACCGTTTCTGCAAAGTTTAAAGTTCAGGGACCAAATCCAAATTTAGGACAAACCACAGGGACCATTTTTGTAATTAACTCTAGACTTTTAAAACATAAAATCTTTTTTATTAAATTTTATTCATTTATATTAAAAAAATTTATTCCCAGATTTTTGTTATTGAAACCCTTGAACCTGAACAGAAAATCATTGGAATCAAATGGAAAGCCCTTGAATCCTTGAAATCAAACATCATCATAAACCTAAGAAAACAACTGATTTTAGGTGAAGGACTCTATGGATCTTAGATGTCGGTTCTTCAACGAAGGTGGAGGCTTTGATGTTGATGATTTCTATTCTTCCACTACCACCACCGCCGTTTAGAGCTTCCATGGCTGCCATCGTTGAGAGCTTCCATGGTTGCCACCGTTTCTATTTTCTCTATCCTGCCTCTATCTTCCTCTGCCACCGTTGAGAGCTTCCATAGCTGCCACCTGATCTCCTTCATTTGACCTCCTGTCAACCAATTGATGATCGCCATCATCTTCAGGTGACTACCGACAAAGAAACCTTGACATCACTATGGACATCCACTTCGATCTAGGCTTCGGCTTTGTCCAAATCGGTTGATGCTGAGTTCAGTTTCTGGGTGAACTCGGTTAGACCCTTCTGCACTTGCGCTGGATCGATTTGGTCAAGGGAATAGCCTCAACAACCAATATGTCTGCATAAGAGTTTGAGTGGACGAAAGTAAAGCCACTGCTGATGAAGTATTTCTTCACATCGTTACCTTCATAGACTGAGAGGAGGCCGGGCTTGAGCTCTGCGATTGTTGGCACATGTCCGGGTAAAATACCCATCTGTCCAGTTGTTACCGGCGCCACCGCCGGAAAACTTCAAACCTAGATTTCCGACTACTAATCGGACGAAAGGACACAGATCCATAGAGTCCTTCAGTTAAAATTAACAAAAATCAATCTCAAACCCCCTTTTTCCCCACAATTAATTAGGGGTGAGCAACGGGTACCATTTCCCGAACCCGAACCGGTACCGAACCGGTACCGGTACCGACCGGTACCGAATTAATATATTCGGTTCGGTATTCGGTTTTTAAATTTGTTAAAATTCGGTATTCGGTACTTTCGGTTCGGTATTCGGTTCTTAAATTAGCTAAAATTCGGTATTCGGTACCGAACCGGCACCATATAAAATTATACGGTTCGGTATTCGGTTCTTCCAAAACTAATAATTCGGTTTCGGTATTTTCGGGATCGGTACCGGTTCGGTTCGGTACGGTCCCGAGCTCACCCCTACAATTAATGGGTTAAATAAAGTGGCGGAGCAACAGAGAAAGCAACTAGGAAATCGATGAAGCAAATCGAGGAAGCAATTAGAAAATAGAAAAAACTGGAAAAAGAAATAAAGTATTAAAAAATTACGTAAATGGTCCCTGAGATGAAAATGACGAAAATGCCATCGTGACTTAACTGGCCTAACGGCCCTAATTGACGGCAGGGACCATTAGTGTTAAAGGTTTGAGATTTTGGGACTATTGGTGCAAAAAAAAAAAAGTTTAAGGGACGAAAAAAGCAAAAAGCACCAAACCACAGGGACCATTTGTGTAATTTACTCTATTTTTAATATATTTTATTTTAGTTATCATTTATTTATAATATATTTCATTTAAACCAGCATAAAAAAAAAAAAACTAAAAGGTGCATTCTTTATATAATTACTTAAGGGGCCATTCTATCCATACACTCCCTCCTTTTGCTAATTACACATTCTTTCTTAATTACCCTTTTAATTAATCTAATCATTATATAATTATTAGTTGATTTGACTATTAATCATTACATAACTATTAATTGATTATCAATTGATTTGATTATATAAGAATTATTTAATTTATAAACATTAATCATTTAATCTTTATTATTCAATGATTGTTAATGAATTATATAAAGTAAAATGGGAAATTGCGCAAAAAACCTCTAAGTTGGATAATTTTTACAACTAAAACCCCCAACCATTTTTCATTGCACAAAAAACCTACAACCGGTTAAAACTTTGTAAATTTGGGTTTTTTTTCAAATAATAAGACTTGGCCGGTTGCAACTTGATGACGTGTAAAATTTTTGAATAGATTTTTGCTTAAAAAACCCCCCAACTTGTTTTATTTTTTCAATTAAAACCCCAAATCATTTTTAATTAGATAAAAATCCAACCAACAAAGATAATTAAAATTGAGTCTTCACTGATAGCATTTTGATGACATGAATATTTTTTTTTATAATTTTATGTATTAAACAAAGAATTCATTTCCCAATGAAGCCTCCACCCTCTAGGCTCTAGCGAACCTCACTGCTCTGGCTGATCATATTCAGAAGCTAAAATGGAACACAAATAAACGAAATTGAACATAAAGCTGAACCTAAAAATGCAACTCGTGAACGCAAAATGAAATCGATTCCATTGGCACAATTGAAGTTAAAATTCAAGATTAAGCAGCAAAAGTTAATCGAACATACATACATAAAACAAACAGCATTGAACATAAAGAGGGGACAGAGTAGTCGGAGTTGCTGGAGGTAGAGGAGAAGAGAAGAGGTAAAGATGATTGTTGGTTAGAGGTAAGAAAAAAATAGTTAAGGATTTTAATCGAAAAAGTCACCAATTTCGGGGTTTTTGATGCAAAAATTCAGTTTAAGAATTATACATGTAATGCCACGTAGGCGCCACATAAGTCGGGTTTGCCTTGTGGACGCCACGTGTTGTGCCGTGTAAGCATAGCAACCTATTATAATCGGTAACGTCCTAATTTCAGAAAATTTTACCGGTTAGAGGTTTTTTGTGCAATAAAAAATGTTAGGAGTTTTAATCACAAAAATGGTCCAACTTTCGGGTTTTTTGCGCAAATTCCCAAAGTAAAATTATACAAATGTTTCTTGTACTTTATTTTATATTACGATTTACTTATTTAAATAACTTTATTACAATACAAGTTTAATGATATCAAATTTATTACATTTTGATGCTTGAAACATACTTTCATTATTTTTTTCGTTCATTTATTGATATCCAAACAGTTTTCCATTTTCTTCCTAATTTTAAAAACTGGTTATTGATATCTAAATAGTTCTCTATTATTTTTTAATATTAAATATTATCTACTTTTTTTCTTTCAAAAAATTTAAAAACAAAGTATTTCTTTATCGTTTGAAAAACTATAACCAAAAAGATAATTTAATGATTTTATAATTACATAGTACAACTGGATAAAAAATAAATGTTTACAAATTATCACTACAACGGCATATGCACATTACATTTAGTATTATGGGCTTGTTTATAGGCAAGTAATCGATCATTATACAAATCTTCCCATCCAACTTTTTTTTTTTTTTTTTTTTGCTTTTTATGGAACGCCAGTTACACCCACAAACAGTCGGCATTGAATGACATTCCTACAGATCAACTTTTATAAAATGATTTACATGCACATGTGCGATTGTGATAGATTCATTTTCATAACATGGGGTTGGCCAAAGAGGAAAATACGTCTTGTTGCTTTTATTTGTAAGATCGTGATGAGCATATCCATATTGTCATGAATTTGCCGGTTCCTAACAGTTATCATATAAAACAAAGTGAATCAGATTGATAATAAAAAACATAAATAAACATAAAAATAATTTTTTAATACTCGTATTGGCTGATAAATTATTAAGTTTTGCATAAACGGATCTTGGTATGCTGGTAAGTGAACCATAGCAGATGATATTTAATCATTCAAGTCAAAAGCAACTGGCCTATAGAAGCAGCAGTACTGTGTTGTATTTGGATCGTAATTAGCGGTGACACTTTTGACCCAACGGGCGGGATTATTAAATAAAGACATCGTAAAAACTAAAATAGAACATAATTTTTTTAAAAAGCAAAAATTTTAAAACGGTGTTTTAAAAAATTGTTCTTTGAAAAAAATTTCAAATTTATGACTTTTGATCATCAACCCGTTTGCTTGAACAGGCCGAAATTCCCACCTGACGAGCAGTCGTTGTGGCCCGTAGAAATAACTTAAACTATCTATTAGTGTAGGGAAGTAAGGGTCGATTCCGCAGGGAGCTTGGAGGTCTATTAGGGTTAACGTGCAAGTTAATTTTTGCAAACTAGAAAGCGATTATAAGGTTGGATTGATTGTTTGGTGATGTGATTAAAACTAAGATTCATTCTAAATAATAACGTAGGAAATAACGAGTATTTAACAAATCAAGTTGGAAAGATAACCATTTACGAATTCCATACGGCACAAGTTATTACTAATTGAACATATATTGATGGTCACATAGACATAACCAATTCGCAATCATATTTATCTCGGTATAGCGCATGCAACATTCATTAGTTGTCTTAATCCCTAAGTTATGGACTCGGCACAAATAATAACGGTACGATGAACTATTTTGCTTTTACCAATCATATGATTCATTCATAAAAACAATCAAAAGTACATCACTTGTGCAAAATCAAATATCCAATAAAAATAAGCACATCAATACAAATACTAATGTTCAAAATACTAAAACTTAGTCGTAGTTCCTCCGCAAATGACTATGAAGATTCTAGCCCTCCATCGCGTGTTCTTGATCGACAATGATTGTAGAAATCTTATTCAGGCTTGTAAACGATGAAGGATCAACACTCCAGTACTTCGTACTTGATTCGTGAATCGACCGCAGCAGGGCTCCGCTAGTGTTTTTAATAAAAATGGGACTTGGTAAACGAATGACAGAAACTCTCTATTTTTAGAGGTCGAGCTCTCTAGGGTTTTGGTCGTCAAAAAGCGGCTCTAGGGTTTTTATGTCGCTCGAGCGTAGACCTGCACTTGCCCCTGCGCTGGGGGGTACGCTTAGGTGTACGCTAGAACTGCTCTCTAGCTCTCAAACTCACTATTTTGGCAGCGTAGGCCTGCGCCCCTGCCTGCACGTCTCAAGCCAAATTTTTCCGCTTCCAAATGACTTCCTGACCCTGAAGCGCAAATATCGTGTAAAAGTACTAACGTTGCGAAGTAAAAATGCAAATATAAGCCTTAAAGACTACCAAAAACACATAATAATGTAGTCTAATCAAATCTCCCAACTTAACTCTTGGCCGTCCTCAAACAAGTGTTAGAATCGGAACTAACTATGTACCAATTGTATTAGCAGTGTGTTCAGTAGATCTAGGTTAAGTCAGCCTTCGCAAAAATACATTAAAATTTTGAATGTAAGTTAAAGAACATTTTCGGTTAATACAAATTTTCATAGAGGTTTTATAATGCATCTCACTCTTGGAAATTACCCTTTTAGCTCAATGTTACAAGTCTTAAAACACGTGGGTCTTTTGACCATCTTTTCCCTCTATGCATGTATACGACAATATATACCTTTGATTACCATGCATATATATATATATATATATATATATATATATATATATATATATATATATATATATATATATATGGATCTCGTGAGAAGAAACCTATGGTGAGAAGATGTGAGAAGTAATCAGAGAGTGCCATGTGTCATCCTTCCTAATTAAGGTTAAGAGAAAATCAGTCATGTTATGAAATTATTTTTGTCTCTTAAATTTGGAAACTATTCAACTTAATTAATACATATAATATTTATAGAAATCATTTTTTATCATTTATTCTTTAACCATTGAATCACTTTTTTTTAACAATGATTCTTTGTTTACCATTGATTCAGGTTTTTAACATCGACGTTTTCTTTTGATACAATATTTTATAAGACCGATGTTGTATCTTAGATGCAGTGATTCAGTTTTATGTACTGATTTTGTATTTTATAAAGTAGTGATTCAATATTTTATAAAAACATTCACTCCGTATATGTAAAATAAAACGTTTGATATAATATTTAAAGACATTGATCCAATAAATTGAATAACATAATAAGACATTACCTAAAAGTATTGATTCAGTATTTTATAAACATTGATTTCGTATATGTAAAATAAAAGATTTAAAATTAAATGATACTATAGCAAACACAAAACTTTATACCTGTGATACAATAAGTAAAAGTCATTGATCTAACAAATTAAATAACTTAATACGACATTTAAATGCGATGATCCAGTACTTTAAATAAATTAATACGATAACTTTTATAACATTGATTCAAATATTTATACCAGAGATACAAAATAACGAACTATTAATCCTTTTGCAACAATAAAAAATCGTGACGTGGAACATACAAAAAATCTTGTTTAATTGATACACCAAACATTAAGGTGATGCAGCAAACAAACACACCATTATTAATTATTATTTAGCTAATAAAAACATGTCCATTTGCCTTAATTATTATGATGGTATTGCATCCATGATAAATTGATAACATTGTTGCACCAAATGAGAAAAGTGCAGACCCACAATATGCGCACCCCAATTAATTGATGAAGCAAATTGAACCAAAACCATATTCCCCTCTAAAGAAAAACCGAAGACACGAGATTGATGAAGCATATCGAACACTAATCCGAGAAGTCTTTCTATTAGATCAAACCTTGAATGATTTGTGATGCTTTTCAGTGACAGCAACAACTAGGCGGAGATTCACGGTACGAGATATTCGGTTTAGGTTTGGAGAGGATTTCTTTAGCAACGACACACTCACCAGCGGTGGAAGACGATGTGTTCTCTGATGATGTGCTATGAGTCGTGCAAAAGGCTTCTTTCTCTGTTCGTTTTGGAGGCCAGAGACGTAGTAGGAAGTCACCCCATTTGTTTAGAGGCAGTGGCGGCAGATTAGGGTTATGAGAAAGAGAAGCGTATGTTTTTTAAAGGAGAGAGTGAGATTGTGAGGGGAAGAGAGAGAGAGAGAGAGAGAGAGAGAGAGAGAGAGCTAGTAATACGGTCAATCCCTTATTAGTATATCAAATTGACCAAATTACCCTTCCTTACTAATAATTGATAAATGACACATGGCAATCATGTATTGTTTCTCACATCTTTTCACACAAAATCCTTCTCACGTGATCCCATCTCTCTCTCTATCTCTATATATATATATATATATATATATATATATATATATATATATATATATATATATATATATATATATATATATATATATATATATATATATATATATATATATATATCTAACTCGAGTTTTTACCATAGATTAGGAAATTAGGCATGACTGGTACCCCGTAGGACTTAATTTTCCGAACCAACTAGGCTACCCTTGGATCTTTTGAGGCTAAAAACATGATTAAGCTCACCCCCTTATTGCATGAGTTTTTCAAAATCTTTTGACACACTAATTTCAATTAAGCACAAATATACCTTATCTTACTTGAACTCAACTTACATTAAAATTTTAGTAATTAATACGACTCTTAACATAATTCTAGAATTCCTTACTAACACTAACTAATCCCGAGTACATTTTTCAATGTATCATCATTTTCCACGGCCTGATCGGCAAACAAGAACCATTGGGGAAATTCAGAGAACTACATTGGCATTTAGTAATCATTATTTAACAGGACTTGGCTAATGAACAGAAACATTACTTTAACTAAAGCACGAAATTGCAAATTCACATAACTAAAAATAAACGAAACAAAGAAAAGAACAAGGAAAAATGTTACTGGATCACTGATACGGAGAAGGAGGACCGAAGATACTTTTGAAGAAGTTGTCATATGGAGCTTAATCTGCGGGGTTCTTTGGTGGTGGTGGATACAGATGCGGTGGAAGTTGATCTGGCAGATCCTGTCTGCCGTAGGTCGGATAACGCTGATGCGTGTCTACAACAGGATCATATGCTTGGTACTCGGGCGCACTATAGTCAGCATATGACTGGTATGGGATACCAGCCTGAGAATCCTAATGGTGTCAGACTCGCTCCAAATATGCCCGGTGTTGCTGCTGTTAGTAGGCATTTTGATATGTCGTAGCTCGTTGACCCTCGTAGATGCGATCTACCCTATCCTGAATGTAGTCGACCCTATCATGGACATGAGTTAATCTACCACTATGTCGTCCAACTGCTGAGTCACGTCCTCACGGAAATCACCGTGACTCACCACCAAATCGTCTAACCGCCTCATGATGCGGTTAACGTCTATGTCGTCATTACCTCGACTTTGCGAGGTAGACACTCCTCTGTTCGGCTCTTCATGCCGAGTTCCCGCTTCATTAGCGGCCCTCTCCTCTCTCTCTCTCTCTCTCTCTCTCTCTCTCTCTCTCTCTTCTCTTGTCCTCTGTATAATCCTCGATATACGACTGATGAGTTTCTTAGTCGTATATCTCCAAACCTTCATCATCCTCCCTAAACACTTAAGTGGGAAACATGGTGGCTGTCAAATATGCCGCCAAAACCAGGGTAGTCATAGACTTGGGTGCCAATGCACCCATCCTCTCCATAAAGGTTGAACTAGCCATCCATGAGGGATGACTATCCTATCTCTCGTATCATACATCGCCCAGATGTCATTCATGACTGTCCACGCAAAAGACAATCTGGGCCTTCTTTTAAGAAGGGCGTAAAGGACCGTAACATCTTGGTGCCTGACCATTGAGATGTCATTATCTCGTGCAAGATATTATTCAGGGAAAATGACATCAAATAGTTCTCAACTTTCGACTTTGTACACATTTATGTAGTGAACTTTTGTTTGTGTACATTTGGTAGTCAAAGTTTCAAAATTGTTCCAATTTGGTAGTTGGTGTACTTCTTAACCGGTTGCTTCCGGTTTCGATGTCTATGTGGACAATTTTTTAATGACGTGGCTACCCGTTTTTATATTATACCCGGTTTTATCTATGTGGGAACCCGTTTTTTAAAATCACCCGGTTATAAACCCGGTTCGTTTTTCATACGATCGATCCAACTTGTAAGAACCGGGTTTATAATTGGGTAATAAAACCGGGTGATTTTAAAAAACGAGTTGCCACATAGATAAAACCGGGTATAATATAAAAACGGGTAGTCACGTCATTAAAACATTGTCCACATAGGCATCGAAACCGGAAGCAATCGGTTAACATGTACGCCAACTACCAAATTGGAACAATTTTGAAACTTTGACTACTAAATGTACACAAAAAAAGTTCACTACATAAATGTGTACAAAGTCGAAAGTTCAGAGCTATTTGATGTCATTTTCCCTATTATTCACAAGAATCTTATGAAGGACCTTGGCACGTGGAGATAGATCCTTCGGATTATAGGCAACATAGTTCTCGGTTGCCTCTGTGTTATGGTTGAACACTTTGCACACTTGTTCAACCCACTCACCCGTCTATGTTTGGTCGGTAAAAACTAGTTGTGACTCAGATCTATACTCATACCCAAGTTGCGTTGACCCCTCGTTCCCGACTCCACTATGAAGGCTAGACAATTGACGAAGAACCCTCTCATCAATCACTACATATCTCCCATGTACAGTGCCTATCAATTTAAACTCGTCATAAGATCAGCCCGTCTCTTTCCTAAGAGTCGACATCCTCTCTACCACATCCTCCTGATAAATCTGCGACCCCCCTAAATCTAGCACCCCTTCCCAACATAAAAAGTCAAATAAGTATGGGGTACTGTAATCCTCAAAGTCTTCTCTCTTAACCCTTTTCTCTACAAGAACTCTCCGTGAATATTTCTTATACAAAAATAATGCCGGTTGCATCTCTATAGGGTGTTGCGAGAGCAACAAGTTCGGTATCCAGTTAACAGGTGCTTCAGCAGCGTGAGTGCGTTGTCGGGTCCGTCGTGACATCTACAAAACACCATTTACAATGTGTGAGACAACAAACTTAGCTATCTAATATATAATTACACATATACACATTACGCCTCTTATGTCTAAAACCATCTATATATATACTACTACACATACATATACGTGTATATATATATATATGGGTAAATTAAATAGAAAATCTATCTGCATCGGAAAACCCGGGAACCACGTTATAGCCATTGGATCAGGTGATGTATCACGCAGAAAATCGATGCATCATGTGGGAATTTGATCATGCATCATGCGGGGAATTTGATGCATCACGCGGGAACTATGATGCATTTGTGGTGGTGCATGGAGGTTTCCAAGGTTTTCATATGCATGTTGGTTTTCCATTGAATATATATATATATATATATACATATATATATATATATATATATATGTATATATATATATATGTATATGTATATGTATATATATATATATATATATATATATATATATATATATATATATATATATATATATATATATATATATATATATATATATATATATTTGTTGCCATCATATTACACAACTAACCTTTAAACTGATCATTATCTTAACAAGATTTATAAATATTTAGCGCATAATATTAAATCTTAGCTAGCTACCTTAGTTACCTATTAATTAGAACATATATGCACATCTAGGCAACCAACTTTTATGAATTTAATTAGAACACAAGATTTAATTATGACAAACTAACTAATATATTATCTAAACATAAACCTCGTATCACATTATCCAAAATTAGCATCTTAAACATGTAAATTCATCATATTTTGACTCTAAAAGTCAAAATCACCTCAAAAACTCCATGGATGAACATGGAGCTTTCTTACTTCCTTTCAACTCAAATATTATAAAATAAGACATGTATCTTATGGAAAAACACTAACCTTGATGAATGGTGGTGAAAAAGATGAACAAAACTTGATTTATCTTCCAAACCAACTTTACCCCAAAAATCCCTCAAATGAGTGAAATGAGCAAAAAGAGAGCAATATGAGCCTGGATCTTGGTTGTAGATGATGATAGGAATGATTTTAAACTTAGATTTGTGAAATTTGGAGAAAAATTGGAGTTTCAAGGGGTTAGCCGCACGTCAACCGTAGGTTGAAAGGGTGTTTAGGGTTTGCAAAATGAAGAAGAAAGTGAATTTCTGCAATTTAACTCGACATGGGTGTAGACTTGGGCGTAGCCCCCCTCCCCCCGCCCCGCGCACACCTCTTCAAAAAATTTGTTTTTCTACTGTTTTTGAGGCGTAGGATGGCGTAACCCTCTGCTAGGTGGTGAAAATTGTGGCGCGAGGACTTGGACTCAAACTTAGGTTATGATATTAGAATGGACTCCTAGGAAATGATCTGAACTAAGATAGGATTGACATGCACACGAAGACAAATAAAGGGTAACTGTAAACACTAGGACTCAGAATTAAATGTTCTAAATATACTTGTTATATTTCAGAACATGTTAGAAGACGATATGACTCCTCAGCAGATGTTCCAAATGATGCAAACTCTAATGGAACAGAATAACGACTAAAAGCTTTTGTGGAGGCTAATCTAATTATATTAAACATTTCTTAGAACCTTCCCTCCCCAACTTAGACCATTGTGACGTCCTCATCACACAAACATGCTAAAATTAGCCGATTATGATTGCAATTATATACTAGTAACATTCCTTGCTCAATTTGATAATAACAAATAAAACTTAAACAAACATAATTATTCCTTTAAATTCAAACACACTTGCATAAAATAAAAGAAAATAAAATGAACTATTTTTATCACAACAAAAAAACTTAAACATATAAAATGTAAGGCTTCACACTCATTCTAGATTATCCTCACTTATTTTAACTCAAAATAAATTCTTTAGTTCGATTTTGGAGGAACGATCATATCTTAAAGTTTATCCACTGCTAACTATAGGATCGTTAACCAACCCGACTGAACTTCAAACGACTAATCGTGCCTCATTCGATTTGAGCGCAGTGCCTCGATGTCATTAAGCGGAGCCTTATTTGTTTTGACAATGCTGCCCATAACGTCTCTCAAGAGCCCGATCTGTGTTACCAACAGCCCCAAAGTTGGTGCATCCTTCTCTGGCTTTTGGTCCTCCTCATCGATATCCATCTTAGCTTTTCTTTTGTTGTTTGGTTGCTCATCCGGATACTCTTGTTTAACAAATGGGATTTTTGTGACTGTGGCAGATTTAGGGCAACGAATTTGAAAGCTTGACGCAGTCCTCTCAAAAACTAACCTTACCATGGTGAGCCTGGTGAACCATATCTCATTTGGGTTGAGATATTTACATGGTAATTCTTCCAACACTACTCTCTCAATTACAATTAACTCTGTTAACATTCTGCAATACAGGTAATCCCTACCTTGGCCCATCACATTACATTCCCATAAATTCTCCATAATTATATCCCCTAACGATAGTGTTGGATAACCCGTCATAAGTGCATGAATCGAGAGAATCTCCTGAGGCCTAATAGTAGTAGTGTCCTGGTGGCGTGGAAGTAAGTTAAAGATAACAAATTTCCACAAAACCTAAGCTAACGGGCACAGGTGTCCTCTACAGTAACTAGTGTACATCCGTGCATCATTCAATGTCATCCCAAAAACAATGGCCACTATTTCCATCCAACGCCTACCCCAACCATTTATCTTACGAGCTTTACCCCACTGAAGATCCAATGATGACCAAAACTCTCAAGGACGCAGTACTTCTGTATCTATGGCAAATTCCTCACATATAATGTTCCTAGAGATTGTCACTTTCTTATTCCCCAACATTCCCACTAACTCAAAGTCATACCCTTCATATTGATCTACTCTCCTCATCGTGGCGAACCACTGTTGAATCAGACACGAATGGATACAAGGTAACTCCCACTGAATAGCTCTAGTTCATCCTAACCTCTCAAAACACTTCTGAATCTCATACCCCTCAAAGTCAAATTCTTTTAGGGTCCGTTCTATATGAAAATGAGGTGGTCGACCGTTGTTGGTGTTCGGTGGAATGATCAAAAATTCTGTATTGAGTGGAACCTCAAAGTGGACGGAATCAGGCTGAGGAACCCGCATACGTGGAGTATGGGTAAAATGGGTGTTGGATCCACGACCTCTATTGGCTTGGAATTGGCTCAACATCTACAAAGTAGAATATGTTGGAAATAGGTTATTTTATAGTGGTTAAATAGGGTTTATTATATGAATAATGCACGATTTGTAAAAACCCATTTTCTATTGAACAAAGTGAACTCTTACTTCTCACCAACAGTGTGAGCCAATTCTAAACCGAATGATGCATGAACTTTATGATGGAAAAACTTTAAGATTTAATCCAACTTTTATTAGGTTTTTCAAGAATGTTACATAAAAACTGTTAAACCTCAAATTAACTTACGGTGACCCTTTATTAATGGAGGTTAGCATTAATGTTGAAAAAGCTAGGATTTTTAAATAAATATATTTGCAATGATATGTGCATGACAATCCTAACAATGCATGTAATATCTAACCCTTTTTTTTTTAAATAACATTAATGCAGCCCCCCAAAGTTTATCCCATATATGCATGAATAAACCTATAAATTTACAAAGAATGTAACTATGAATGTTAGAAAGAGTATACCTTGATGATTTGTGAGAAAAACTAAGAAAGATCTTAAGATTTGACGTGAAAAGGGTGTTATTTGAGAGGGTTTAGGGCTTAAGATCGAAAATCGTCGTATTCGACAGTCGAAATTAAAGGTTATGACGGTTTTGAACATAGGCTTTCGTGTTACACCCTTGCCACAATAACCACAATCATAACACCCAGGATCAATCATCATACATTAATAAACAATAATGATCTGAATACTTAGTACAGTATGGAAAATTTAAAACACAAAAATAAAATACAAGCGTTAATCACCCTACGGTGCTACAAGATTCCAGTCTAAATCTACATACTCAATACATTTATTACAATATCCGAAATATTACAACATTGGTCCCGCATTTGAATTACCGATTGAGTAGTAGATAATCTTCCAAAACTTCTAAAAGTTGACCTAACTAGAAGGTTCGACAGCGGATTTTCCCTTTCTTATAAAAATGTGAGCAACTACGGGGTAAGCAAAGCTTAGTGACTACAAAGATGATATATTCTATTGAAAATTTATGTAGCACATAAGGGTAACACCGATAACACACATCATATACCCTCTTCGGTAGCATCGAATTACCAAGTATGGCTCGCAAGCCCATTAGAAGATGCACAACAAAGATAAGGACATGCAACAAGCAACAATGTGCATCTGCAAATACGCAAGTCAGTAGATTTCCAAATGAAAGTGAAACTACAGGCCTCAATGAACAACAACTAACATAAAATTAAATGTAGACATATATAATCTAAGTACTCACAGTGGGTGCATTTAATTAATCGTCAAATTATATTATTTCTCCTCGAGCTTTCAACCGGAAATCACAAATTACCCCACTGTGGGTTAAACAACACCACAAGGGACCTGTTACATTTTCATAGAATAAACATATCATCATTATACGTTCGTTGGCAATTTGTATCAAATCTTTACAATTAAAGTGTTAAAACATTCAGAACCATCATCCAAAACTCGCGTTTAAAACCCATTATTTGATGTGTTATTATTCCCAAATAACCCTTCTTATATACCTTAATATGATACAAAAGATATCCCAAAAGTGTGTTTGTTATACTAGAAATTCGGTTCCTTTAAACCCCATCCGAAATTCGCTTGAAGTGGTGGCGACTCGCCGAGTCGACCCATGTGACTCGCCGAGTCGAGGTCCGAAATGTAAACCAATATCTTGATCCGAGATATGACCCATCCGAATTTTGGGTCTCAACCGAATTCGGATCCCACACTTAGCAATTTTATCGACTTGTTCTTGTGTTCTTGGCGACTCACCGAGTTGACCCACTGACTCGCCGAGTCGACCAACAGGTCAATACTCGTAGCTTACGGGTTGTACATGAAAATTGCCAAAAATTTGTTTTCAAAGGCATGCAATCTAAAATAAAGTTATATTAACACTATTAGAGTGTTTCTACATCATTTTCCCCATCCAAAACACACTAATTAGTCCAGATTTAACCAAAATATGGATATTTCTCAAGAACACAAAACTTCACAAAATTTCAGATTTCTTACCTTTTAGGATGAATCAAGGAGCGATTCTTGTTTCGAAACCTTCAAGGAACTTCAATTGATGATTTCCAACTGATTTAACAAACATGCAACAACATTCTCAGATTTTTAAATCTGAAATTTCATCTTTTAACTCTCAAAATAAAACCTTGAAACTTAAAAATAATTTCTTACATTTATTTCCTTTGATTCTTGATAATATTCAGCTTAAATCTATGAATTTTCTTCCAAATCTTCGAATTTCAGCAAGGAATTCCAGAGAGTATTTGTGTGTGTTTGGAGGTGAATTCTTTAAAATGAACCAACTAAAAGACTAAAAGTCTTTTATTTCATAACTTTCGGTTAATTACATAAGTAGCCCCTCCACTTTATCTGATTTTATTAAATAAAGATTTCATCTTTGTTTTTATCATCGCTACTCATTTATAATTCATCATACTTAATAAATCGAGATTGAAATTCTTAAATTTCTTTAAATTACTAAACATAACAACCAAATTTTAATTTCCAGATACATAATCATCTTTCATAATCCGACTTGATTACATTAAATTCAAAATTTAAGCTAATTATCCTCAATTACAACATTTTAAATTCTTAGGATGTTACATTTCGTATATATAATCAATTCTGTACGACCAATCGTAGGTCTGGGCATAGCCCTGCGCCTCATGCCGTGCACTGGGCCTCCAGATTTTTAATCTGGGGCATTTGTGTGCGCCCTTGAGCCTATTTCTCAACTTTCAAAATTTTTAGACGAACTCTCCTCAACTTAGGCTATTAAATTGGGTTAAATAAATTACTGCGTGTGCCTAAAAATTTTAAATTTCTGATGCGGTATTTCCTACAATACACTTAACATAAAAAAAACTAAGATTGGATTGGAAACCCTCCCCAACTTAGTTGGTGACATTAAAACTAAGTAATAATTAAAATAATTCGCCTTTTCATAGGGAATAACGATTGCATTGAGCACGTCAACAAGCCGTTAAACCCCTCGGTATCCCGAGTGGACGAGTGTTGTCTCATGAGGGTTTCCAAAAACATACCCACAAAGTTCTCTGGGTTGCCTTACAGGAATCGTTAAGTTTTACGTCTTCAGCCAGACGTAGTACTCCTATACTAGCCTAACTATGTTTGGGTTCCTCTAACTTAATTAGTTTAGAGACTAGCATATTATTGGTAGCCCATTGAACATATAATTTTAATCTATGTCCCTTTACTTTAAATGGCATACCACCTTTTAGGGCCTTAATTTCTACCGCACCATGTGGGTAGACTTTTAGGTCCTTAAACTCTGTTACTATATATGGACCTGTCCATTTACTTTTTATTTTTCCGGAAAATAATTTAAGTCCTGTATTAAATAACCAAACTGTATTTTCTTTGGTAAACGTTTTGTTTCTTAGCATTCTACCGGTTTTTGTTTTTTCTTTATAAATTTTCGCATTCTCGTAGGCTACGAATTTCCTCCATCTCCATTAATTGGAATTTTCTGTCAACAGCGACGTCATGTAAATTAAAGTTAGTGTTCTTAATTGCCCACATAGCTCGATGTTCTAACTTAACAGGGAGATGACACAACTGACCATATACAAGTCGATATGGGGACATACCAATTAGTGTTTTAAATGCAGTACGGTCCGCCTATAGAGCATACTCCAGCTTTTGTGACCAATCCTTGCGATTCGGCCTCACAGTTTTTTCGAGGATTCTCTTGATTTCTCTATTTTAAATTTTGACTTGTCTGCTAGTTTGTGGATGATACGGTGTTGCAATTCAATGAGTGACTCCATAATGTTTAAGGAGTCTTGTAAAACGCTAATTCCTAAAGTGTGATCCCCCATCACTAATTTTTGCCCTCAAAATTCTGTGGCGTGCGGAAATATTTCTTTTCACGAATTTGCATACCACTCTATTATCATTAGTTCTTGTAGCTTCTGCTTTCACACATTTGGAACCATAGTCTACTACCACTAAGATATATTCATATTCGAACGACTTAGGATAGGGACCCATAAAGTCAATCCCCCAGACATCAAATATCTCAACAATTAGTATTGGGGTCATGGGCATTTCATCCCTTTTCGTGATGCCACCTACTTGTTGGCATCTAGTGCATGCTTTGATAAATTCATATGCATCTTTGAGTATTGTGGACCAGAAAAACCCACATTGTAATATTCGGTGGTTAGTTTTCTTAGCGCTGAAATGGCCACCACATGCATATGCATAACAATACCTCAGGTTAGCTTCATGCTCTGAGTCAGGGACACACCATCTTATAATCTGATCCGAACCTATTTTAAGTAGATCAGGTTCATCCAATATATATTGTTTTGCCTGAGCATAGAAGTTTTTCCATTGTTGGGAATACCAATGCTCTGGCAATCTTCTTGATACGAAATAATTAACTAAATTTGCAAACCATGGTATTTTAGAAATTGACAGTAATTGCTAATGAGGGAAGGAGTTCCTAATGTGTCAGTTAAGTCTAATTGGAGGATTGGGAGCCTAGATAGGTGGTCAACAACAACATTCAGGATGCCTTTCTTGTCCCTTATCTCTAAATTGAATTATTGTAATAGAAGGATCCACCAAATCAATCGAGGCTTGACATCCTTCTTTGCTAACAAATGTCGTAAAGCACTGTGATCTGAGTACATAACTACTCCCCCCCCCCCCCCAAATATATGATATGAATTTGTCAAGGGCAAATACTACAAATAGTAATTCTTTTTCCGTAGTAGTGTAGTTCATCTGTGCCTCATTGAAACTTTTACTTGCATAGTAAATGACCACGGATTTCTTTTCAACTTGCTGGCCAAGCACAACACCTACTGCATAGTCACTAGCGTCACACATGATCTCAAAGGGTTGAGACCAATCTGTAGATTGCAGAATTGGTGCTTCGGTTAACTTCGCTTTAAGTTTCTCAAATGCTTGCATGTATGATTCATCGAAGTTAAATTTTGTGTCTTTTGCCAAGAGATTATATAATGGTATTGAGATTGCACTGAAATCCTTAATAAATCGCTGATAGAAGCCAGCATGACCTAAAAAGGATCTCACTCCCTTAACATCGGTGGGAGGTGGAAGTGATGAAATCAACTGGACTTTTGCTTTGTCCACTTCCATACCTTTCTCAGACACAATGTGTCCCAAGACTACCCCTTTCTTCACCATGAAGTGGCTCTTTTTCCAACTTAAAACTGAGTTGGTTTTAATGCATCTCTTTAGGACTTTTATAGATGTCCTAAACATTCTTCAAATGACTTATCAAATATTCAAAAGTCATCCATAAGAATTTCAAGAGAACCACCCACCATATCTGAAAAAATTAGCCATCATACATCGCTGAAATGTGGCTGGTGCATTACATAATCCAAAAGGCATCCTTTGGTATGCAAATGTTCCATATGGATATATAAATGTCATTTTCTCTTGATCCTCTGGATGGATTGGGATTTGGTTATATCCAGAGTAGCTGTCTAGGAAACAGTAGAACTTCTGACGTGCTAAATTTTCCACTATATGATCAATCAATGCTAGCAGAAAATGATCTTTGGAAGTAATGGTGTTCAATTTCCTGTAATCTATGCATACTCTCAATCCAGTTACAGGACGGGTAGTGTTCTTTCCTCATTCTTCTGTGTCTATCACTGTGACTCCAGATTTCTTAGGCACAGTTTGAGTTGAACTAACCCATCTACTATCAGATTTTGGATAAATTATTCCAACTTCCAACCATTTCAAAACTTCTTTCTTCACTGCCTCCTTCAAATTTGGATTCAGCCTCCTTTGTGCATCTCTTATTGGTTTAGCTTCAGGATCAATATTGATTCTATGCATGCATAAGGTAGGACTAATTTCTTTCGAATCTGCTATTGTCCTACCTACTGCCTCTTTATACTTTACTACTACTTGCAGTAGGGCTTTTTCTTATGCCTTGATCAACTATGATGAAATGATGATAGGAAGAGTGTCATTCGGACGTAAGAAGGCATGCTTTAAATGCATAGGCAAGGCTTTTAACTCTAGAACAGGTGGTTATTCTATCAAAGTCCTTGCAAATTGAGGTAAATCAGTTGGCAACTTTTCAGTCCTATGAGTCCATGGTGGTTGTTTAGGTTCCAGTGTGGATTCCATGACTGCCTCAAGTTCATTGCATTTGTCAAAGTTCATTATAACAATGTCGTGCTCAGCAAAGAATAATTCAGTGGTGTCCTTGGCATTGATTAATGAACCATGCTGCTGCACAAGCTCATCCACCACATCTATCATGTAATATTATGAGTCGACTGAAGCCACGGTGGAAGCATTGAACACATTTAATCGCAGCTGACAATTCCTAAAGGCAATATCTACAGCCCCCGTTCTACAATTGATTTGAGCATTAATTGTGGCAAAGAACGGTCTGCCTAATATTATGGGCGGCTGGTTTTCTCCAAGAGAACTCTCTGTATCTAGGACTAAGAAGTCGACCGGATAGTAAAAATATTCTACTTTTACTATAACATCCGATAACATACCTCTTGGACATTTTGTTGACCAATCTACTAGTTGTAGAATAATATATGTGGTTTGTTACTGGCCTAGATCATGTTTTTCAAACAAATTTCTAGGTAAAATGTTTACACTGGCTCCAAGGTCGAGTAATACCTTTTTGATTTGCACATTGTCAATTGTTACTGGAATCAAAGGTGATCCAGAATCTTTCAGCTTTGGTGGCAAGGAACTAGAAATCACTGCACTCAACTGCTTAGTTAAGTTAATCTGCTTGGGAATCGAGACCTTAAACTTTCTTTTCTACGTGCAGAGTTCTTTTAAGAATTTGGCATCAGAGAGTACTTGTTAATTAATAACATTGACCAATGGAATATTGATCTTGACTTGATTGAATAAGTCCTACAAATCCTCAGGTTGTGGACCTCTCTTGCCATATGGAGAAAATTTTGGATTTTCTAGTGCAACGGGGTAAGGAAGAGGAGCTATGGTGTCCTGATCTTTAACCACCTCCCCAACTTTGGGAGTTGGAATATCTTCCTTGATTGGTTCTTTGAAAGTAACCTTCTTAGAACCTTCCTTCTTCATAGGATTTTTTGTCTCTTCAAACACGACTTCAGTGTCGGAGTCAGCTTCTACTTCTTGTTCTGTTGGCATCTCGATCTTGTTATCTACTTCTCTACCACTTCTCAGGGTAGTCACCTAGGACACTGCATTAAACTCATGCTTATTCTCTTTGTCGTGTGCGTGCGAAGGGTTTGGAATTATGTTGCTCGGAAGCTTTCCATCCTCTCGTTTTGTGAGAGATTTAGCTAGTTGACCCATTTGGCGGCTCAGCATCTCCATGGTCTTAGTGTTGATAGGCGATTGTTGCAGCATGAATTCCACAAACTCTGAAAATTGTGAAGAACTCATGTTCATTTCCATGTGAAAATGAGGTTGATCACATTGATTTGGTTTGTAATATTGCTCATCCTTAGCAGCAGAAATTGAACCACATTGATATTCTCGTCGTGGTGGTTCATACCTTGGTTTAGATTGATGATCGGTAGGCTGATCATTTTTCAATCGAAAATTAGGATGATTTCTCCATCCCGGATTATAGGTTTACGAAAATGTGTTATTCCTCTCCTGGTGAGCTCTAAAGCCATATACTTCATTAGCATATTCTTCAGTGGTTTTCACTTGAGTACATACTTCAGAATGATAAGATGGATCGCTGCATATTACGAAGTTAACTGATGCAGCAGGGTTGTTAGATTATAAATTTCGATCATGTGGAGTTTTATTTTTTAATAGTTAGTTTGTTTTATTTCCATGTAATGTTATTTATTTCTATTGCAATTTTCTTATTGCATTCAGAAGTTGAGGGGTGTTAAGTGTCAATCCCTCAAAGTTGCTTTAATTATGTAAGTGGGTTTCCCACAAGTTTGTAGTATTGCACTTTTGAGATAATACGGTCGCCGCCTCTGTCAACATTTTCTCTCAATATTCATCATCATTTATCGAGTGTTTTTCATTCTTATTGATTTGAATATTTGTTGTTACTGAAATTGTGTGCTGATAATATTACTGGGACGATTCTACAATTGGTATCAAAGCCACGGGAGCGGATTTAAACTGATTCAATTTTGGTGTTCTTCGTGTAATTGTAACATCCCAAATTTTAAGTATATGTAATTTATGAATTTTAAGGACTAAAATATTGTATCAATGGATTATTATGTTAATTTAAGTTAATTTCGATCATAATATCAGTTAAGTAAGAAGATACGAAGTTGAGGGGTATAATGTGCAATTGGGTCAAAATGACAAATAAAAAGGGGGAAAAGCTTTCATTTACACCATCTCCTTCTCTCTCTACACTCTCTCTCTAACCGACTCCCTCGCACTCTCTCTATCTCTCGGGTTTTATCAAGAACACCCAAGAAATCAACAAATTGAAGTGCAAAAATCGGGATTCAAGTGATTTGAAATGAACTATAAGCATTGCAACAAACGATTTGAGGTAAGAATCACTCAAAACTTCAATAATTTGATGTGTGGGTTCGGTTTTTATAAGAAACCGAATCATAGATCTAAGATGCAAATGTTTATGCATGTTGGATATTATTGATGAAATGTTAAAATCGAACATGTATGATGTAGTATACCAAGTTTCAGAATCAGATTCGCACTCTAAGTATGATTTTGAATTAAGTGTGTGTTTTAGTGTGTGTGTTCATCGATACATGATGAAAAAGGAACAAAAATGGGTTAATTTGGTACATTAGTGTTATGATTTAAGTTAAAAGATAGCATATAAGTTCATATTTACAATTCTAGATTCAAAAACATGCATAAACTGACCAGAATGTGTAAACTGGAAAATCTGGAAATTATTAAGTATAAACTCGGACTGATGAACTCGGTCCGGATCCATCCGAATTCGGATCCGTACCCAGTTTGGACCAATAGCAATTTGGATCCACCCCAATTCGGTCCAAATGTGATTTCGGACCTTCCCCATTTCGGACCTATAGTGATTTCGGACCCCAACCTATTTCGGACCCCATACCCATTTCGGACCACGCTTATTTCGGACCTGTACCCAATCCGGACCAACACCAACTTCGGACCTCACCCAATTCGGACCATCCGGATTTCGGACCATCCGAATTCGGATGTGGTCCGAATTCAGTTAGAATTTCATTTAAATTACAGAATACAAGTTTTAAGCTATTACTGACACAAATTCACTATTACACTTACATTACAGATCATTGTGGTGTTTTTAAAACACACATTGATTCAGAGACAAATTGAACTGTAGCAATCACTGTGAGTAACAGATTGTCATTCTAACATTTATTGTTTTTTCATTCATGTTTATATATTCAATGGCATGTTCACATTGTTCATATACATCCTTTGGCACTCGTACATGATTTGTTGTTATGATGCACACTCGTACTTGACATGTAACACACATGTAGCCAGCGTTCATTTGAAAGTGCATCTATTTACATCATGCTTGCACTGCATGATCATTACTTCACAATCTGATGCGACCTGGACTGGGGCTGACAGCAGGCCACTGTCGGGGACTGATCATCCCACTCGTTATCCCGTCAGGTTCGGCACATCCCCGATCAGCATTTGAACTGCCACCCCATGCTAGCACTGCATGGTTTTCACATACATTGAGGCTTACACTGCCTGTTTTCACATACATGGGGCTTACACTGCCCATGGTTAAGCAATGCTCGTAAAGAAATATTTGTTGTTTGCATAATCTGTTATCTCACTAAGCTTTAGCTTACAGTTGACTCACAAATGTTTTCAGGCAAAGGCAAAAGTGTAGCAGGACCATCTACTTAAGCATTTCACATCAATATCCCGGAGACTTAGAGGCTATTGGTACACAGATATTGTAGCTTTGGGCTGGGATTTATGACTTGTAAAACAATTATGATGTTGTAATAGTTAGACTTAATCACTGTAGATGATATGTGCAAAATTATACATGTTTTTGATATCATTTTATCTCCAATTTATGTGGTTTTCTGTAAGGTCTACCTAACACAGATCTATCTAGACGCGGAACCGTCAACGAGTGCAGAATCCTCGTTAACGGGTAGACGGAAACAACTCTCACCAAGAAACACGGAGACTATCAGAAGCTGAACGAACGACACACGAACGATCCTACGAACTGATTCTCTCCGAAACGGCACTAACACTGATGATAAACTCGAGATCGCTTAATGCTTAATCACTCTCGAATTCTGCAAAAAGTCTAATAATTAATCGAGTCTATCCCTAATTATAGAGGCTAATTCGTGTCTGTTATGGGCCAAACTCGAATCTGGCCCAAGGCCCATTCGAGTTTGTCCTCATAGACACTCTCGAATCTGTCTAGCTTCGAATCTAGGTCTACATTCGAATCTATCACAGATTCGAATGTCAAACCTTATTTAATTCGAATACACTATTTCACATACTCAACTTAGTATTGAAACTTATTTTTTACCTTATGATTGATTTTATCTTTGATCTTTATGTTTGAACTTCTTGTAATACGTTACATCAAGTTCAAACACACAAACAATAATAACTTTCAATCGTATATAACAAACATTTGCTAAATCACAATGTAGGATCACTTAGACTGCTATCGTCACACAAGGTGTACCAACAGACTCCCCCTTGACGATAGCTTCTAATAATTCACACATTTGATCAAGAACTTTGTTTATTATTTATTCAAACTACTTCCAGCATACAAGCCCTTTTCAACACATACTTTAACCACATTCTCATATTTCCTAGCCTCACTATCCATATGAGCATCACTAGAAATCTTACAAGCATGCAAAATTTGAAGATCATCTCTAGAAAGGTTTACCAGATGAAGAGGATCATAGACTCTAAGAATAACATTTTCTTCAAAATCTTCCATCACTGCTTCTCCAGTCTCACTCTCAGCATACCACCAATGCAGATTCTTCAAGACATTCTGTGGCATAGGCTTGAGCGGCACCTTCCTTAGACATCTTACTGGTTTGTAGTGGATCTTCATCCAAGGTCGCCCAGTTAGAGGGTCAATACGTGAATGATCTTCTACTCTTTTTCCAACCCTTGGATTCAGTCGTTCAAACTTTCTTGATCTTCCCTCTTTTCTTATGATTCTTGCAATTACGTCTGCGTAGGGATCATTGCCAATATTAATCAAATCTTTCCATGCTAACACTTTGATCTCGATCTTTGGCAGTGAATTGAAAGCTTTTAGAGTTCGCCTCAGGTACTGGAGCCCGTCTTTTCTCTTAATTATAAATAGCTGCAGTTATCGATCAAAGAACCAGCTTAATATGCTTCCTGATAGCTTTCCAGTCCCTGGCACCTTCATCGTCTTTTTCAGCTCTAATTCTTTCTTCTCAGCTCTGAAGCATAACTTTCTTTTCTCTTCATTTGTTAGTTCTCTGGCAGGTTCCTCTATTGATGGCTGAACATTTAACGCAACATTCACTACTTCTACGTTAACAATATCATTCCCATTTATCACGTATGTATCAGTGATAGGATTTTGCTGTACGACGATCTCATCAGCTTCATCGTCCTCATCAGCACATACCTCGTCATCTGATTTCCAGTCAACAATATCTTCTGGCACGAACTCACCCTCTTCCAGCTCTTCCATTTCATCTTCAAAATCGAAACCCACATCCATCGGATCGTCATCAAAATCCATGAGAGCATCTATCATCTCACTAATCTCAAAATCCGTAGGCTTAGATGAACTTGCCTCACCCATTCCAGCTTCTGCTTGACTACGCTCCCCCTGAGATTGAGCAGTCTGAGCAGCAGAAAAATCTACTGGCTCACCCTGTCTTTGAGAGCTGGGATCATTACTCTAAGAATAACATTTTCTTCAAAGTCTTCCATCACTGCTTCTCCAGTCTCACTCTCAGCATACCACCAATGCAGATTCTTCAAGACATTCTGTGGCATAGGCTTGAGCGGCACCTTCCTTAGACATCTTACTGGTTTGTAGTGGATCTTCATCCAAGGTCGCCCAGTTAGAGGGTCAATACGTGAAGGATCTTCTACTCTTTTTCCAACCCTTGGATTCAGTCGTTCAAACTTTCTTGATCTTCCCTCTTTTCTTATGATTCTTGCAATTACGTCTGCGTAGGGATCATTGCCAATATTAATCAGATCTTTCCATGCTAACACTTTGATCTCGATCTTTGGTAGTGAATTGAAAGCCTTTAGAGTTCGCCTCAGGTACTGGAGCCCGTTTTTTCTATTAATTATAAATAGCTGCAGTTCTCGATCAAAGAACCACCTTAATATGCTTCCTGATAGCTTTCCAGTCCCTGGCACCTTCAATGTCTTTTTCAGCTCTAATTCTTTCTTCTCAGCTCTGAACCATAACTTTCTTTTCTCTTCATTTGTTAGTTCTCTGGCAGGTTCCTCTATTGATGGCTGAACATTTAACGCAGCATTCACTACTTCTACGTTAACAATATCATTCCCATCTATCACGTATGTATCAGTGATAGGATTTTGCTGTACGACGATCTCATCAGCTTCATCGTCCACATCAGCACATACCTCGTCATCTGATTTCCAGTCAACTATATCTTCTGGCACGAACTCACTGTCTTCCAGCTCTTCCATTTCATCTTAAAAATCGAAACCCACATCCATCGGATCGTCATCAAGATCCATGAGAGCATCTATCATCTCACTAATCTCAAAATCCGTAGGCTTAGATGAACTTGCCTCACCCATTCCAGCTTCTGCTTGACTAGGCTCCCCCTGAGATTGAGCAGTTTGAGCAGCAGAAAAATCTACTGGCTCATCCTGTCTTTGAGAGCTGGGATCATTGCCTTGGTTGTCTTCATCATCATCATCTCTCGTCCTCTATACTTCCTGATCACGACACGACGTCTCCCCCTGAGCCTGTAAATTTTTCATTAATTGCTCTATTAGGGAGCGCATCGACCTTATCTCAGCTGCCTGATCGCAGACAAACGTCTTTAACTCTACATTCTCTTCCTGAACTTGTTCCACAATCTTCTTCAAATCAGCATTCTTGTCAGGATCTAAGACTGAATAACCAAGACTAACTGATTTGAATTTATCAGAGTATAAATCAATAATCTTGCTTTGAATCAAAGTTTATTCAAGAAGTTTGCAGAATAACACTTAATTATTTTAACAAAAACTTTCTGAATCAATAATATGTGACGTCCTTGTTAATTAATGATATAATTGTAATCTCCAGGATCGACAAACAACCCAATGAATAATCATGATAATTGAAATTGAATACTTAAATTAGAATTAAGCAAATCAACACTAAAGCAAAGTAAAGTACATGACTACAGTGATTAAATCTAGCTATTACATCATCAATAATGTTTAATAGTAACAAATCCCAGCCCCAAAGCTACATTGTCCATATACCAATTAGCTTCAATGGTCACCGAGATAAGAAATGGATTGCTTAAGATGAAGGTCCCACAACACTCTTGCCTTTGCCTGAAAACAATGTGAGTCAACAGTAAGCTAAATGCTTAGTGAGAAAACAGATTATACAAACAACAAATATTTCTTTACATGCAATGCTTAACCATGGGCAGTGTAAGCCCCATGTATGTGAAAACGGCAGTGAAAGCCTCAATGTGTGAGTAAACCATGCAGTGCTAGCATGGGGTGGCAGTTCAATATGCTGATCGGGGATGTGCCGAACCTGACGGGATAACGAGTGGGATGATCAGTCCCCGACAGTGGCCTGCTGTCAGCCCCAGTCCAGGTCGTATCAGATTATGAAGTAATGATCATGCAGTGCAAGCATGATGTATATAGATGCACTTTCAAATGAACGCTGGCTACATGTGTGTTACATGTCAAGTACGAGTGTGCATCATAACAACAAAGTAATCTTGAGTGCCAAATGATGTATATGAACAATGTGAACATGCCATTGAATGTATAAACACGTATGTAAAAACAATAAATGTTCGAATGATAATCTGCAACTCACAGTGATCGGTTTTGTGACTTGATCCTGAATCAATGTGTGTTTTGATAACACCACAATGATCTGTAAAGTAGGTGTAATAGTGAATTTGTGTCAGTAATTGCTTAAAAATTGTATTCTGAAAACTAAGTATAATTGTACTGATTTCGGACCACATCCGAATTCGGATGGTCCGAAATGCAAGGTTGTCCGAAATATGGTATTGGTCCGAAGTTGGCAGGGTCCGAATTCGGCAAGGTCCGAAATTACTATTCGTCCGAAGTGACTGTAGGTCCGAAAATGGGTCTTTGGTCCGAATTTGGGTGAGTCCGGATTGGGTTAGGGTCCGAGTTCGGACTTCGGATGAACAGCGCCCGAATTCGGATGGTCCGAATTCGGTTCATCCGAACCGAGTTCATACTTTGTAAAATTTCCAGATTTTTCCAGATTTTGCATCTTGACCATTTTGCATGTTTTAGTTACTAAAATAGTAAATGTGAACTTAGAAACACTATTTCAACTTATAACATGTCATATTGTACCAAAAATAACCCATATATGTCCATTTTTCTTATGAGTCTCGATGAACACACACACTAAAACACACACTAATTTCAGAAATCATACTTAGGAGTGGAATTTGAATCTGAAATTTGGTATACTACTACATACATACTCGATTTACACATTGCAACAACAATATACAACATGCAATAACTTTTGACATCAAAATCCTATGATTCGGATTTCACAAAAACCGAACCAAAAATCATCAAAAATTGCAAGTTTGGATGAATGTTACCTCAAATCGTTTGTTGCAATGCTTATAGTTCCTTATTTGCTATCTGAATCCAACTTTTTGCACTTGAAATTACTGATTCTTGTGTGTTCCTTAGATGAAGCCGAGAGAAAGAGTGAGAGAGAGAGAAATCGGTAGAGAGAGAGAGAGTAGTGAGAGAGTGAGTGGGTGGAAATGAAAGGGTTTTTCCCTTTTTATTTCTATTTTGCCCCATATGCACATCATACCCCTCAACTTCGAATTTTCTTACTTAACTGATAATATGATCAAAATTTGCTTAAATTGACATAACATTTCATTAATACAATTAATTGAGTCTCAATAATTGTAAATTACACATAATTGAAAATTGGGATGTTACAGCATGGGCTCCACCACGCCTATACTTCGTCCGCGAAGTCACGCTGCGCTAAACAAACTTGGGTACTTAGTTCTCATATCTTCTTCCGATTCCCAAGTATGATTAGCTCCCCGATGATGCTTCCACTTGACCAGCACCATCCTGATTTCCTTGCTACGTAGTTTCTTGACTTTTGTCTCCAAAATGCACTCCGGTTCATCAACGAACCTTAGCCGTTCATCAACCTTAATATCCGAGTGATCAGTCCATGGTTCCCTGTCGGGCACCAGACTCTTTCTTAAGTATCCTACGTGGAAGACCGGGTGAACTGATAACTCTTCCGGCAAGTCCAAGTGATAGGACTGATTCCCAATTCTTTCTAGTATCTTGAAGGGTCCTATGAATCGAGGTGATAGCTTTCCTCGCTTCACGAATCTTGTAACACCTTTCATTGGGGATACCTTCAAGTATACCCAATCGTCCTTTTGAAACTCTATTGCTTTATGACGGCGATCGTGGTAATTCTTTTGCCGATCTTGTGCCGTTTTCATGTACTGCCGAATGAGTTGTATCTTTTCATTGGTTTCTTGTAGCAAAGCAGGACCGGCTATTGGAGTTTCTCCTGTTTCCCTCCAACAGGTTGGAGTCCTACATTTTCTTCCGTATAGAAACTCGAACGGTGCCATCTTGATAGTGGAATGGTAACTATTGTTGTAGGAGAATTCAACCAGTGGGAGGTGATCGTCCCAGTTACCACCCAAATCCATGACACAGGCTCGGAGCATGTCTTCGAGAGTCAGAATTGTTCTCTCACTTTGCCCGTCTGATTGAGGTCTATATGCAGTACTCATTGCGATACGAGTACCAAGACCCTGTTGTAGAGCAGCCCAGAAGTTGGAAGTGAATCTACTATCTCGGTCGGAGACAATAGACTTAGGCACACCATGCCTAATAACGATTTCGTTTACGTAGATCTGGGCAAGACGGTCGAGTGAATAAGTTTCTCGGATTGGAATGAAGTGAGCAGATTTTGTCAATCGGTCAACAATGACCCAAATGGCATCATGTTGACGACGAGTCTTGGGCAGCTTCGTTACGAAGTCCATAGTAATATGGTCCCACTTCCATTCAGGGATAGGAAGAGGTTGCATACTACCATAGGGCTGTTGATGTTCTGCTTTGACTAGACGACATGTTCTGCACTTCTCTACATATTGACCAACGTCCCTTTTCAACCCTGGCCACCAGAAATCGGCCTTCAGGTCGTTGTACATTTTTGTGCTGCCAGGATGAATTGAGAATTTGGATTGGTGAGCTTCTGCAAGTATCACTTCTCGCATGTTCCCGAACTTAGGAACCCAAACTCTGCCGTACACACCTTTGAGTCCAGTTCCATCGTCTTGCATTAATGGCAACTGAATCCTGACATTTTCGTCCTTTACGTTCTCCTCCTTTAAGGCCTGCAACTGAGCAGCTCTTACATCGTCTATAATAGTTGAGGTCAAAATTGTAGAAGTCAAGGCATAGCAATATGCCTTGCAGTATGCTTTTCGACTTAGAGCATCGGCCACTACGTTGGCCTTCCCTGGATGATAGAGAATCTCACAGTCGTAATCTTTTATCAGCTCCATTGACCTTCTTTGCCTCATATTCAAGTCCTTCTGACTGAATATATACTTTAAACTCTTGTGATCAGTGTAGAGCTGACACTTGGTTCCGTACAAATAGTGTCTCCATAACTTGAGAGCGAAAGTCACAGCAGTTAGCTCTAGATCATGAGTAGAGTAGTCTTTCTCATGTGGTTTGAGTTGTCTAGAAGCATAAGCTATGACGTTTCCTCTTTGCATTAGTACCGCACCCAAACCCATGCCTGATGCATCTGTGTAGACTACGAAGTCTTCGTTCCCTTCAGGCAGGGCTAACACTGGTGCTTCACTTAGCAAAGTCTTCAGTTTGTCAAACGCCACTTGCTGTTCTTCTTTCCAAAAGAAGGTTGCGTTCTTGCGAGTAAGCTTTGTAAGAGGTACGACTATTTTGGAAAAGTCCTTGATGAATCGGCGGTAGTAACCAGCCAATCCCAGAAAACTGCGAATTTCTGAGGCGTTGCGGGGTGATTCCCAGTTCTGGATAGCTTCGATCTTTGCAGGATCAACAGCAATCCCAGCACCAGATATCACGTGCCCCAAGAATTGGATCTGAATTAAATTTTGAGTAAGTACAAGCTAACAACGAGTTTATGATTAAGTATAAGGATCATGAAATTGTTTGGAATGTTGAGACGTACCTGCCTCAACCAGAATTCACACTTCGAGAATTTGGCATAAAGTCGCTCTTTGCGCAGCAACTCTAGCAATTCTCGCAGATGTGCTGCATGATCTTCTTCGGTTTTTGAATAAATGAGAATGTCATCGATGAACACGATGACCGATTTGTCGAGCATTGGCCGGCAGACTCGATTCATGAGATCCATGAAAGCGGCCGGCGCATTAGTAAGACCGAACGGCATTACCAGAAACTCGTAGTGTCCGTAACGAGTTCTGAAAGCCGTCTTTGGAATGTCATCAGGGTGTACTTTGAGTTGGTGATAACCCGAACGAAGATCAATCTTCGAGAAGTAACTTGCGCCTTGTAACTGGTCGAAGAGATCATCAATCCGGGGCAACGGGTATTTGTTTTTGATTGTGACTTTATTGAGTTCGCGGTAATCGATGCACATTCGCAATGTGCCATCTTTCTTTTTGACGAACAACACAGGAGCGCCACATGGAGAAGAACTTGGGCGTATGAAACCCTTGTCGAGCAACTCCTGTAACTGCAGGGTCCGAATTCGGCAAGGTCCGAAATTACTATTCGTCCGAAGTGACTGTAGGTCCGAAAATGGGTCTTTGGTCCGAATTTGGGTGAGTCCGGATTGGGTTAGGGTCCGAGTTCGGACTTCGGATGAACAGCGCCCGAATTCGGATGGTCCGAATTCGGTTCATCCGAACCGAGTTCATACTTTGTAAAATTTCCAGATTTTTCCAGATTTTGCATCTTGACCATTTTGCATGTTTTAGTTACTAAAATAGTAAATGTGAACTTAGAAACACTATTTCAACTTATAACATGTCATATTGTACCAAAAATAACCCATATATGTCCATTTTTCTTATGAGTCTCGATGAACACACACACTAATTTCAGAAATCATACTTAGGAGTGGAATTTGAATCTGAAATTTGGTATACTACTACATACATACTCGATTTACACATTGCAACAACAATATACAACATGCAATAACTTTTGACATCAAAATCCTATGATTCGGATTTCACAAAAACCGAACCAAAAATCATCAAAAATTGCAAGTTTGGATGAATGTTACCTCAAATCGTTTGTTGCAATGCTTATAGTTCCTTATTTGCTATCTGAATCCAACTTTTTGCACTTGAAATTACTGATTCTTGTGTGTTCCTTAGATGAAGCCGAGAGAAAGAGTGAGAGAGAGAGAAATCGGTAGAGAGAGAGAGTAGTGAGAGAGTGAGTGGGTGGAAATGAAAGGGTTTTTCCCTTTTTATTTCTATTTTGCCCCATATGCACATCATACCCCTCAACTTCGAATTTTCTTACTTAACTGATAATATGATCAAAATTTGCTTAAATTGACATAACATTTCATTAATACAATTAATTGAGTCTCAATAATTGTAAATTACACATAATTGAAAATTGGGATGTTACATAATAAATAAACACACAAGATGTAATCAAGACTGTTTGTATTGCTGAATTCAATAATTACAATCACCTCTAATCTGTTTGATTAGACGAAGAACTCAGACTGTTCTTAGGGTTTTACAACCTTAGAGGCTTATGAAAACTCAATCAATAAAGCAATTACAGACTCAAAATATGCAGAAACTCCTATACAATAAAAAGACCTATTCTATGTATTTATATTGCTTCTTGATATGTTTCCTTGACGAATAATGACTTCTCTGATAGTAGATATGCTGGAATCTTCATGTAGATATCGTTTCCTGAAAATCAGCACTTTCTGTTTATGAAACTGTTGAGCAGCTTGAATCACTTGACAGCATGAACAGAGCAGCTTGAGTTGATTTGCTCTGGCAGCTTGAACTTTTACACTGGCAGCTCGAGTTTCTTTAACTAGCAGCATGAACTTTGGTTTTACATATAAAATCTACTAACAGTCTGAGAAGTCTAACTAACAGTTTGAACATACTTAAACTATTTCCCAACAATCTCCCCCTAACTTAAATTCTTTACACAAGACTTTAAGTTCTATACAAAAAAAAATGGAAATGAATAAGTAAACTGTTATTTACAAACCAAGGCTTTCAAAAACTTATAACTGTGCAAGTTTCTGATCTATAGCCTTCAAAAATTCTCTCTTCATCTCTTCTTTATCACAAGATATCCTAACAGATTTTATTTGGAGCAGCATATCTTTTGAAAAACTATAAAACTCGAGATTGAAGAAAATACCAGACCCATCTGTGAATTTAATTCTGTATGTCCTTGACTTGACAAACAGATCAACTTGTTTGACCTTTTTCTCTTTCTTCTCAGCATCTTCTACCTATTTCTTTGCAAATTCAGGGTCAACAACTGAATTTAGATCTCTGATAAGTTGCTTCACTTGTGGTAAAGCAGATCTAACTTGAGTAACAGACCCTATATTGTACATCTTTATTAGCTCATCCCTGGTCAACTTCTGAACCATTTGCCAGAATGTATCAAACTCTTCTTCTGGTCCAGACTCTCTTCTTATTACAAACTTGACCCTTAAATCTCTTTCATCCAGTGACTTAGCATACCAGTAATTAATCAAAGGCTTTGTAAAATCATGTTGATCAATCAGCTTCTCTATCTCCATTGCCTTTTGAAGTTGTTGCTCAAATAGCACCCTCTTAACTTGATGCAGCTTTGCTTCTGATGATGGATCAGATGAAGGAGTAACAGCTTGAGCTGTGGAAGCAGGTTCACTGGCAGCAGCTTCAGTTTGGACTGATTTCTTTGATGGTTGGACTTCTTGGGATGGTTGGACTTCTAGGGAGACTTTTGTTTTCTTTCTTTTCTCCATTTCTTTGTCATGTATCTCCTGCAGCTTTTCAGTAGTCATGGACTGAGCCATTTTCTTTGGAATTCCTGCTGCAAAGGCAAAATTGATTAGAAATCTTCTGTGCTCAGCCTTGGTGTGCCTAGTTGGCATCTTTCTCTTCTTTTCGCCTTGTTTGCCCACAAACCCCTTTAGGTAATCACCTAATGTCTCATCATCATCTATTGGGGGCTGGGCTTGCTGATCTAATTCTTTGTCCATTTCTTCTGCCAATTTCTTGGCAACTTCAGCGTCAAAGGCAATCTGGGCTTCTTTGGAGGAGAATTTGTGCTTTGGAGATTCAATAAGAATGCCCTTGCCCTTGTCTTTTGCAGAAGAGGATGTTGCTTGGACTGTACTTGATGGAGCTTGAACTCTTTCCCTTAGAACAACTCCAGTTGCTTTTGGGGCAGCAGCTTGAGTTTCTAGGCTAACAGCTTGAGAAGCTGTTGGGACTGCTAGCCTAGAAGATGGAACTGTTGATGCTGCTTGGACTGATGTTGTTGGAGCTGCTTGGACTGATTTGGGAACCTCCTGATTCTCCCCCTTTTTGGAAGCATTGGTTTGGTCAGAAGGACCTACAACCTTTGCCCCTTGGGTTTGAATCAGCTGCTCTAATTTCATGATTTTATTTCCACAGAGGGTGAAACCTTTGTGAAGATAATCCATTCTTTTATTCTGAGCAGCCTCTACCTGCTTGAGTGCAAAAATTTGAGCCCCCTGTGCAGCAATGATGGATATTTGATATTCCAACATGGCTACAACAGGTTTCAGCTTGGGATCCGTCAAGAGCATGAGTTGCAGACTAGTCTCAAGATCAGAAAACACCTGAGGTGCTTGTGATCTATCACTGACATGAATACCAGAAGTAGAAACTTCTGGGCCCCTCTGTTCTTGGTTCTGGGGACTTCCAGCTTGTGTTTGCACTCTGGCTGTTGCCATGGGTGTGGTCTTAGAGATGTTGGCACTGTCCTGTGTCTCTTTTGCAGAAACAGCAGTAGTGCCAGCCACAGAACCCATATTAACTATCTCTGAAGAGATGTTCACCTCCTGAGTGAGGATGGGAGTTTCCTCAATTGGTTCCCTTTGGATCATCTGTGCAGAAGAGTCCTCCTGCACAGGGATATATGGCTCTTGTCTATGGGAGGAGGAGGAAGGAGCTCCTGGTCCCCTTTTCCTTTTGTATAGAAATTTGAGTGGGCGAGTTGGCTGTTCAAAAGGATCAGAAGGAATTTGTGTATCATGAGGAGGGGGTTGGGGTCCTGGGGGTGTAGCAGTGATGATAGGCTGAGCCTGCTCAGGACCCTCTCCTCTGTGTTGTGGAATGATGTGCATCATTGCAGAAGGCAATGGAACATCAACACTCAAAAAATTGGCACTATGTTTCAAAAGTCTCTTTATAGAGGATAGTGAGTGCCTGTGGGAAACATGTATCCGTTTATGTGAATGAGAAGTGGTGCAGGTGTGTGCAATGATTTCTGCCAAAAATCTAGGATACATCAAAAATTTCCCACTCTTTAGGGAATGATGCCTTAACATCCCCTGAAAAATCATGTTAGAAAAATTGAACCGTTGGCCTGTTGAAAAGCACACTAAGGCAGTGGCAATATTAGAGGAAAATTCAGACCAACCAGTTCTTTTGGGGCTCATGCACTGCTGAATAATATGTACAAGAAATTTCCATTTAGGAGAAAAATGGGCTTTTAAGAAAGTAAAAGAATCAGCAGGACCCCTATAACCTATATTAAAAAGACCTGTATGTAAAGCATCAAGAGTTAGGTTACTTATACCTGTGGCATCTTGAAGATGCAAGTGGTTCCGAATGAATTCCTCAGTAATGGTGATGAGAGTGCCATCAATCTTTGATATTATAGAAGGAATTCCATTTATGGATTGAACAGTGGCATGGTGCCAGAACTGTTCGATATGCGATATGTATATGGTGGGGTTTATATGGAGTGCATGATGGATATGGGAATGTCGAAGAAAGTCCATCATGTCATGGAACGGTTGAAGGTCTGAGTGTTTTAGCAAGTAGGGAAGACAGTTGTGTTCCTTAACAAACTCCATTGATGAACAAACGAAGGGTTTAGGGTTTGCAAAGAAGTGTGTGTGAATCGTTCAGAGAGAAAAGAAGGCCGTGGAAGAAATTTTGTAACTGGTAGTTACAACTGAACGAAACTGGGACCTTTAAAGGTTTTGAAAAGGTTGGGTCCCGCGCACACACATTAAAGAATTACCTAAATACCCTGCACACTTTGACAGATCAAGTGAATAACTAGCAGTCCGAGAAAATGAACTAGCAGCTTGAGAAAATACTCATGCTGTTAGTTGAAAAATTATGCATATTTTTAATGAAACAGTGTCTCCCCCTTAAATAAGCATACTGAGTAGATAATAATGAAAACCAATTAATCCATGTTTACCATACCAATATTTGATACTAGGAAAGTGAACCTTCCTACATCAAAAGGTTTTGTAAATAGATCAGCTAACTGATCATCTGTATGTATTTTGGTAACTTGGATTAACTTCTTTTCATTACAATCTCTGATGAAGTGAAATCTGATTTCTATATGCTTGGTTTTTGGGAATTTCACTGGGTTTTGCACAATGCTGATTGCACTTGAGTTGTCAATATAAATAGGAGTGGATAAGAAATTCATACCATAGTCTCTTAGCTGATTTTGAATCCACATTACCTGGGAACAGCAGCTTGCAGCTGCCACATATTCTGCTTCAGTGGATGATGTGGACACAGTTGTCTGCTTTTTGCATTGCCAAGAGACCAATCTTGCTCCTAAGTATTGACATCCACCAGTTGTGGATTTCCTGTCAATGTTGCATCCACCATAGTCACTGTCAGAATAAGCAGTTAGTACAAGGGGAGAGTCTTTAGGATACCATAGGCCTAAGTGTGGTTGACCTTTAAGGTATCTAAAGATTCTCTTAACAGCAACCAAGTGAGAGTCCTTTGGAGAGCATTGAAACCTAGCACACACACAGACAGCAAACATGATATCAGGTCTGGAAGATGTTAGATACATAAGAGATCCTATAAGAGATCTGTATAAATGAATATCCACATCTATGCCATCTTTGTCTGTATGAAGCTGCTTATGAGGATCCATTGGAGTGCTTGCAGCTTTGGTGTCTTGATACCCAAACTTGTCGAGTATGTCTTTCACATACTTTGATTGGCTTATGAAAAGACCAGTGGGCTTCTGCTTGACTTGTAGTCCCAAAAAGAAAGTGAGTTCTCCCATTGAACTCATTTGAAACTTTTTGTGCATTAAAGCTTCAAATTCTTTGCACAGACAGTCGTTTGTTGAGCCAAAGATAATGTCATCAACATAGATTTGGACAAGCAGAATCTCATCTTTGATAGACTTGGTGAAAAGTGTTTTGTCCAGAGTGCCTCTCTTGAATCCATTCTGTAGAAGGTAGGATGATACCATGCTCTAGGGGCTTGATGGAGACCATAGAGAGCTTTATCTAGCTTATAGACCCTGTCTGGATACTTGTAGTCCTCAAAACCAGGAGGTTGACACACATAAACCTCCTCTTCAATTGTTCCATACAGAAAAGCAGACTTTACATCCATTTGATACACTTTAAATCCTTTGAAGCTTGCATAGGCCAAAAATAGTCTGATGGCTTCAATTCTTGCTACTGGAGCAAACACATCATCATAATCTATGCCTTCTTCTTGAGTGTACCCTTGTGCTACTAGTCTTGCTTTGTTCTTGATGACTATCCCTCTCTCATCTTTCTTGTTTCTGAACACCCATCTTGTACCAATTGCTCTCTTACCTTTAGGAAGATCCACCAGAGTCCATACATTCTGAATTTTGAACTGTAGAAGCTCTTCTTGCATAGCTTCAATCCAGGATGAATCTTTTAATGCTTCTGATGCCTTTTTAGGTTCTAGTTGAGACATGAAACAGGCATTCTCAAAGGCAGCTAGGCTGAATTCAGGAACTGTTTGTTCAGCAGCAGCAGTCTCATATTGAACCATTTTCCTTGTTTGTACAGGAGTGCTTGGATCACCCAGTATTTGATTGAGAGGATGATACTTGTGAACCCTTAGTGTAGGCTCTCTCTCTATCTGAAAAGAAGATCCAAGATTTGTATCATCTCCATCAGGACCAGTAAAAGGATCAGCTTCAGGAACAGCTTGACTTGAATCTGGGACTGTGTCCCTTTGTGTTGGAGCTGTTCTCTCAGGACTTGGGAGTGGCACTTCAGTATCTGGATTTGTATCATGTTGAGCATTCAGGACTCCTGGAGGATCACAAGACAGAAGTGGTAGAGTGGTGTAATAATCCCAACTTGGTGAATCTGCAGCAGTCTGAAACTTTGTGCCAACAGCTTGAGAAATTGTATTGGCAGCATGAGAATTTGTGTTGGCAGCTTCAACCCTGTATGCATCAGCTTCTGCAGTATACTCAACATAGCTCAGAGAATTTGTTAGTGAATCTAAATCAAACAACCAATCAGGACCAGTGCCTTTGATATTAGCAGTATTTTCATTAAATTCAACATTGGCACTTTCTTCAATGGTTTTAGACACACTATTATATACTCTATAGGCTTTGCTTTGATTTGAGTATCCTACAAAGAATCCTTCTTCAGCCTTACTTTCAAACTTCCCTAAGTGAGTCTTAGTGTGAAGGATAGTACATGGGCATCCAAAAGGCTTGAAGAAAGCTATTAGGGGACTTCTGTTATGGAATAACTCATAGGGAGTTTTCCCTTGTGATTGGACAACCTGAACCCTATTTAGAACATAACAGGCTGTATTAACAGCTTCTGCCCAGAAAGTCATTGGCATATTTGAATCAGCTAACATTGTTCTAGCAGCCTCAATTAATGTTCTGTTCTTTCTTTCAGCTACACCATTTTGCTGTGGTGTTCTTGGTGCACTATATTGTCTAGCAATGCCTTTGGACTCACATAAACTGTTTAGAATGTGATTTTTAAATTCAGTTCCATTGTCTGATCTTATCACCTTAACTTTGGAGTTGGATTGATTTTCTATCCTAAGGATAAAAGACTTAACTAGCTCAGCAGTTTCATCTTTGGACCTAAGAAAGTAAACCCAAGTAAATATGGTGAAATCATCAACAATAACTAAACAGTAAGCCCTTTTATTCAAACTCAAAACAGATGTTGGACCAAATAGATCCATATGAAGCAGCTGAAGAACAGATGAGATTGAATTTACTTCTTTGGCCTTATGAGAAGTTTTGTGTTGCTTACCTTTAAGGCATGCTACACAATGATCATCACAAATGAACTCCTTTTGTGGTAAGCCTCTTACCAGATTCTTTTTAACTAAAACATTCATGGACTTGAAATTCATGTGACACATCCTTCTATGCCAAAGAGCAGACTCATTGGATGATGCTTTGGATATCAAACAGCTTAAAGTATTTGATTTAGACAAAAGATCTGTGTCCAGACAGTAGACATTGTCCTTTCTTGGTGTTCTTAGTAAAACAAGATTTTCAGGAACTTTGAAATCTTTTGAAAGAACAATGCACTCAGAATCCTTGAACAGAACAATGTTTTGTTTGTCACAGATTTGAGAGACACTTAATAAATTGTACTTAAGCTGTTCAACATACAAAACATCATGGAATGTCATGTTGCCTGCATTAACAGTACCTTTACCTGTAACCTTACCTCCTTTTGAGTTGCCTCCAAATGCAACAAAAACCTCCATCAAAACCTTTGAAATTTGACAAGCATTCAGAATTGCCTGTCATGTGCCTAGAGCATCCACTGTCCAAATGCCATCTTGTTTTATGAGAAGACCTGTGGTTGCCCTGCACAAATAACAGCTTAGTCAGTAGTGGAGTAAACCCAAACCAAATTGGTTTTGGGTTGGCCTTGTACATTGACATAACTAAATACTGTTTTTGACTTCTTATATTTAGTGAGATCTACTGATGGAGTCTTTGGAGAGTATTTAGTGATTATATGAGGTATCCAACTATTTTGATCATCTTTTCTTCTAACAGTCTCAGATGATTCACTAGCAGTTCCAGATTGATGCTCAGCAGCTTGATCTGTGTTTGTAGTTCCAACAGCTTCAGTTTTTGTACTAACAGCTTCAGATTTTGACTTAGCAGTCTGATCTTTTGCATTAGCAGTTTGAGCTAAAGATTTGTCCTTGACACACCATATTTGTTTAAGACTTGATTTAGGCTTTGCCAAAACTTGTTTTTGATGTGTGGACTGTTTTTTATTAACTTTTGAAAACCTGTGATCAACTGTTTTCTTTGGAACTGATGTGGAAGGTTTTACCTTTGAGTGCTTTGCCTGAATAGGATTTGATTTTGTGTGTTTCACAGTCTGTTTTGCAACAGCTGGTTTATAAAAACAATCCTTGGCTAAGTGATTCTTCCTTCCACAGTGAAAACACCTTTTGACAGTTTGAATTGGAGAACCAGACTTTTCTGTCAATTTCTGGTTCTTGTTTCTCTGATTTCCTCTTACCAGCTGTTGTTTAGGAAACTTTTGAACACCATGCTTTTGGCATGTGCAGACAGAAACAGTTTTACCTCTTTTATTTCCTTTTGATGAAGATGCAGTGTTACGGTTAGAATGTACAGAAACTTGTGGAATAGCATTGCATACACTCATCTTCTCTTTTCCTTTCTTACTGGGAGCTTGAACCTCTATGGGTGCACTCATTGTGTCACAGTCTCTATTTTGACACTTATCTTCCTTTGATTCAGGACTGTTATCAAGGATAGGATCTACAATAGTCATAGACTCATCTAGTGGTTCATTGACAAGTTTATCAGCAACCTCACTCATTGGATGAATGTACTTGTTGTTGTATGGAGGTGGAGTAGCTCTGTATCCTATTCCTTCTTTGGGATTCACCTGAGATTTTACTCTATCTTTAAATTGGACTTCCATTAGGTGTTCCATCTTTTGATTTGCTAACTTAAAGTTTTCTAGATCTATGTTAACAGATTCTAGTTTCTTATTAGCCTCTAACACCTTTTGTTCAGTCTCTTCTACCTTTTTATTCAGAGATTCTATTTTCTTATTTAGTTCCTTTTTCTCCCACTCATGATAGGTTCTATCATAGCCCATTTGAATCTCATTATCCTTATAATCATTGATCTGTTTTTCCAGATCTTCTATGGCTTGCATGTATTCATATCTCCTTTCTTCCATCTTAGCTAGAGTTTTGCACATGCTCTCATTATGATCTCTGTACTTTTTAACCATATTTTTGCATGATTGAGAGCAGAGTTTAGAATTTACCTCAGATGGTAGTTCAGTGGAGGAGACATTTGATGTTTCTGCCATTAGAGCTTGATTTTGAAATTCTTCCTCTGTCTGATCACTCCAGTCAAACACATTGTCTTCTTGAGAGACAAGTGCTGTTGATGATGATATCTGATTGGGCTGTGAAGTCCTTGATAGCTGTTGACCTTGAGATCTGCATTCTCTGGCAAAGTGACCAAGCTTATGACATTTATAGCATTCAACTTTTGATTTATCAAAAGCTGGTTTGCCTTCTGTTCTGGCTTGAAAGTTGGTCCTTCCAGTTCATTTAAGAAATCTTTTGGCCCTCATGGTCAGCATTGCATGTTGCCACTTTAAATCCATCTCTTCAAGATCATCTGGATGAATTTGTTCCAAGTCTTCAACATTTAGAGCAAATAATCCATCATTGGCAACAAAAGCCTCATAGTGAGTTTCAGCAGAGTTGCCATCACCACCTGAGAAAGAATCACAGTTATTAGGTTTTTCAAAAGACAGAAGAGCAGTATTGTGATTATAAGAAAAGGATTTCTTTTTAGCGTCAATCTCAGTCTCAAACACTCTTAGACTGTTATACAGATCATCCAATTCTATCTCATCAAGAGTGTCTTTTGTTCTCCATTGTGCAGCATAGACTGTCCATTCTTCTCCAAGAGATCTGAGAAACTTTCTGTTGACTTCATATTGATCCAGATTGACTTTTGCACTTTCCAGTTCACTTATCAGTTTGTTGAACCTGTCAAAAATTTGAGTAAGGTTTTCATTCTTGCCACCAGAAAAGTTCTCATACTGCTGTTTCAAGAGATCCTTTTGGTTTCTCTTGGTACTGGCATTACCAGCAAACCTCTTCTCTAAGGCATTCCAAAGAGAATGAGCAGTATAAAACTTTTTGAACTGATGTTGATAAGCATTAGGAATGGCTATTTGTAAAAGTGTAACTGCTTTCACTTCATTCATTCTAGCCTTCCTTTCAAGTTCAGTTTTTGGAGGAGTTTTGACTGGTTTTCTCTCATCATCAAGTTCTGGATCAACTACAGGAGGAAATTCAACAGCTTCCCATATGGCATAATCAATGAATTGAATATGCTGTTGAATCCTGAGTTTCCACATCTCAAACTCAGTGGGCTTGAGCATAGGCACTTTGAGTCCTTGCCCAGATCCACTGCTACTATTTTCAAATTCCATTGGAAAAAGAGTAAAAATTTAAAAGAAAGTTTTCGACTTTGAAAAACAAAGAACAACCTGGCTCTGATACCACTTGTCAGGATCTAAGACTGAATAACCAAGACTAACTGATTTGAATTTATCAGAGTATAAATCAATAATCTTGCTTTGAATCAAAGTTTAATCAAGATGTTTGCGGAATAACACTTAATTATTTTAACAAAAACTTTCAGAATCAATAATAAATAAACACACAAGATGTAATCAAGACTGTTTGTATTGCTGAATTCAATAATTACAATCACCTCTAATCTGTTTGATTAGACGAAGAACTCAGACTATTCTTAGGGTTTTACAACCTTAGAGGCTTATGAAAACTCAATCAATAAAGCAATTACAGACTCAAAATATACAGAAACTCCTATACAATAGAAAGACCTATTCTATGTATTTATATTGCTTCTTGATATGTTTCCTTGACGAATAATGACTTCTCTGATAGTAGATATGCTGGAATCTTCATGTAGATATCTTTTCCTGAAAATCAGCACTTTCTGTTTATGAAACTGTTGAGCAGCTTGAATCACTTGACAACATGAACAGAGCAGCTTGAGTTGATTTGCTCTGGCAGCTTGAACTTTTACACTGGCAGCTCGAGTTTCTTCAACTAGCAGCATGAACTCTGGTTTTACATATAAAATCTACTAACAGTCTGAGAAGTCTAACTAACAGTTTGAACATACTTAAACTATTTCCCAACAATTCTCTTTATCAAGATTTGCATTGCGTCTGAATTTCTCCGATCGCCTTTGTTAGGCCTAAAATTTGGACATTCTGGAAGTCAACGCGAGCTTTAAGCTGCAGAAACCTTTGGTTGTCGGCGTATGTGGTCGAGGTTGATGGAATGGACTGTATAGGAGTATGAATGATCGGCGATGGAATATATGGTTCATCGCGAGGTGGTGGTGGTGGTGGAATGGTGGTCTGAGATTCTTGATTTTGAGTTTGAGGGATTTCTGGTTGAACTGATGGAGCTGAAGATGATCCTTGCATAAACCTGTGACGCTTGGTTTGTTGCCGTGTCACTAATTGTGTAACTTCTTCCTCTTCAAAATCGGAGTCATCAGACTCTCGTGATACTCTCCTCCTCGAAGCATCTTCATTGACTACCAACCTTGATCCATACGTTCCAATTTGAACATGAGGTTCTGTAGACACTGACTCTGGAGCTTCAACTTCGATCTCCTCCATCTCTTCTGATTCAGTGGCAGATGATGACTCATCATTACCAGTCTGCTCTGGCACATATTCGTCAACATCTCTCAACACATCTTCTTCTCCCTCTGGAGGCTCAAGTAATTCTCCCACTAACGCTGCAGCTATATCTTCATTTGCATGAGGACTTGCCTCCCAAATTTCATTTAGAGTTTGGCACAACTGATCAGCTTCATTTGGGACATTCGATGGTCCGACCTCTTGTACTTCTGGCTGTTGGCTTGTAGAAGGCCTTGACGCCTGTGTTTGACTTGCAGTAGCTCTTTGCCTTCTCCTTTGAGGCTGTGCTCGCGGTTGTTGTCTTTGTTGTTGCGGTGGCTGCCTGGCTTGAACTTCAACTTCCCCTGCCCAGTTGGCAATATCTGGGGCTTCAAAATTCCTATCCAAAATAGCTCCAAACAACGATCGCCCGACCGGAACCGCCAGCCTTCCTCTGTGTGAGGAGCAATCGGCAAAAATCCTTTTATCCATCATAGCTACGCTTTGGATCTCATTTGACTCTGGGAAATTCGGCAAGAAATGCCTGATAAGCATCATAATGAATCGAGGATACAGCAGAAATTGTTGCTGCTCTGGAGCGGTGATTTGATGTACGAATTCGGAGAAAAACATTTCTGAAAAGCTGAAAGGCCGATTAAACACTAATGCGATCATCCCAGACTGGATCTTCGAGACTATGTAGTCAAAACCGGCTTTCTTTGCTGCAAAGCGGACCATAAAGACATGAGCCAGAAATCTCCATTGGCCGATTAGCCCGCTCTTCATATAAGAGACCTTCGTCACATCTAGACTATAACCCATTCTCTGAAAGGCCGCTTGCCTAATACTCAGAGGAAAGTCGATAGGCCCAGACTCCTCTTCCTGCGAACCCAGCTGCAACACCTGACGCAGCATATCCGCAGAAAACACTAGCGGTGTCCAGCTATTCGAGTTCTTAGCACTGTCGGGGAGACAGAGCAGTCTACCTGAAGATGATCATAAAATTGACGAACATATGGAATTACAATCTGAATATTGTGAGATAAAGCAAAAGCTATCCTAGATTCAACAAGAAAATCCATCATTTGACGAAATCCCTGCGCTTCCGGGATATGATGATCATAGGGAATGACCATATTATGCTTCGGAACGAATGCACGAACAGCCATATCTGCACAATAAATAAATTGTTAGAATTATTAAAAATCAATAAACTTGCCTAAATTCAAATTTGTTTTATTTTGAACTTGATTAAGTACAAAATCCAACACAAAAGAATTTTTTACAAGTTTAATAAAATTTAAATTAAATAATTCAACAGATTCGAATTAAACAGATTCGAATAAGTCCCTTTTCGAGTTTGATGACAGATTCGAATAACATGGTCTTCTCGAGTTTGTCAGTAGACTCGAGAAAGTCCATGAACAGATTCGAACTCTCGTCGGCCAAGGCTTCAACAAAAACCCAAGATTTTAACCATTTTGAACTTAGAAAATCACATACATTAGTCCAACTAGGTTCTAATCATTGATTTATGTATTTAATTTGACTATTTATTGGTCCAATCTTTGTAATTTTGAAAAACCCGTTTTCGACCAACAAACCTTACAAAATTGGTGATTTTGACCTAAATGATGTATAAAGCTACTCAAATCTTGTACAATCCAGTTGATTATACCTAGAAGTATCAGTAGAGTCGAAACACCAAGTAAGACACTCGACAAATTGTCGTTTATGTGAAAAACGATAGATTCGAGCAATAGATTCGAAATCGCCTGATCAGATTCGAGGATATAGATTCGAAAACAGTAAGAAGTTAATGACTCTACTGTTAACCTATATATACCACCAACCTTCGAATCTAAGGCCATACTCGAATCTACTGACAGATTCGAAACCTTCCCAATTTCGAGTCTATCCTAAACTCGAATAACACCAAACACTTAGAAAAATTTCGAAAATTTTGAAATAACTTCAACTTTTTCAACATTTTCTACGGTATTGTGTAACAAGATAAACTATGCCAAATCTTTTAGCCTAAGCACAAGATATTTCACGCGGTGTTTATTTTATCCAACTATGAATGCACCCTCAGTAATTTTTGACCTTTTACCTAAGTAAAAACTGAAATAAAATAAAATAAAATAAAATAAACTAAGGTAAAATAAAAATTTTGACTGAAAAATTTAACTTAGACTTAAGCTATACCTATAAAAATTTACAACCTAAGCTAAATACTAAACAAAATATTTTTGATGAGTATAGTCTAAGAAAGGTTCAATTAGATAGCGATGTCTGATACTCACTATCAGTACTTAAACTTTCACACTTAGGAATTTTTGATTCCTTTGATTGTTTGTCGTGACATACCCATTTAGCCGATTGTTGGTATTTTACCCCTTTAAAGATTCTACATTTCGGAATATCCCTTGGCATTTTTATTTATCATGAAATTATCTTACGTCACTCAGACATAGACATACTTTTATGATCAAGGCATACAGACTAAGATTCTAACTTGTTGGTATTTGCAAACTTTCTTTAAAAGACAAACATCAGACACATGTCTGTATTTTCATACAACAAAGTGTCTTAGTTTGACTTAAAGTTTATTCTTAAAGCTAGCAAGACAGCGGTGACAGGTCTGTACCGACGTACAACAAAGCGACATATCTTGCCAACCCGAGTCTAAACAGAGGCAACAGGTCTGTACTTACGTACAACAGAGTTACATGTTTTCGACTCTCAATTTTGTATGATTTTTCTATTTCTTTCCATTTTAAGATGTATTTGATGTTGCCATACATCCCCAGAAAGTTTGCATACCTCATTTAGATTCAAAGTTTGTATGTCTTGTACATAAAAATTAAGACCGATTGGTCATACATCTAAGTTAGTGACACGCTTGACTTTTTCTAGAATATTTTATTAGCCTTGAGATTCCCTATATGTATTATGCCTATCAACACATCAAACTAAATAAAGTATAACACTTAGAATTTAGTTGCATTATGTGTAAAGCCTAAACACTTAGAGTTTGTAACGACTGTGCTAATTTTCGTCACTTTGAACCTATGCATCTAAGACTTAACTCTTTTTCTGATATTCTCTTTTTTTGTATTTTTATGATTATCTCTCTTTTTTCTTTTGTTTTTCATAAGAAATAGCAATAAAATAAGATAACCTACTAACTTACTAAAAATAGAAACTTACTAAAAATAGAAACTCTCCTAAATTAGCAGATTACTATAAAGAAACAAATATTATGACTAGAAAAGAAAATAAACTACTACTACTAAGGTCAAATTACTCTGGGTTGCGCATTCCATTCAGTTGAATTAAATACTCAAACCGTGACTTATCAAATGCTTTGGTAAATAAATCTGCATTATTATCTTCTGTTGCCACTTTTACCAATTTGATTAAGTTCTTTTCAGCACAATCACGAATAAAATGATGCCTAATGTCTATGTGCTTTGTTTTGTTGTGTTTAACTGGATTATTCGTTATAGCAATTGTAGATTGATTGTTTATCCTAATTGGAGTTTGAGTGTAAGCCAAACCGTAATCCCGCAATTGTTGTTGTATCCACAGAACCTGTGAGCAGCAACTACCAGCAGCAACATACTCGGCCTCGCACGTTGACACGGCTACCAATGTTTGTTTCTTGCATTGCCAGGATACCAATCTCCCTCCTAGGAACTGACAACCTCCAGTTGTTGATTTGTGCGTCAAGCTGCATCCTCCGTAGTCAGAATCCGTGAACGCCTCCAACTCTAGATCGCCCTCCGCGTGATACCAAAGTCCCAGCTTCGGTTTCGACTTGAGGTATCGTAGAATCCGCTTCACAGCTTTCATGTGCAACTCCTTCGGATTAGCTTGAAACCTAGCACAAATACACACAGCAAACATGATATCAGGTCTTGAAGCAGTTAAATACATAAGTGATCCAATCATGGCCCGATATAAAGTCGGATCCACATCGGTATCACTTTCAGTACCCGGTCCGAGATTATGATTCACTTGAATCGGCGTGCTGAAATGGGCAGTCAACTTTGTTCCTTCCATCCCAAAACGCTCCAATATGTCATAGACATACTTCGTCTGATGGATAAACATCCCTTCCTTCTTCTGGTCAACTGGTAACCCCAAAAAGAAATTTAACTCTCCCATAGCACTCATCTCGAACTTAGACTTCATCACCTTCTCGAAATCTTTGCACATCTGTTCGTCTGATGATCCAAATATGATATCATCGACGTACACTTGTACCAAGATAAAGTGTTCTCCCTTCCTTTTAACAAACAGAGTACTATCTAACCTACCCCTTTCAAACCCGTTCTCTAATAAATGGTTGGATAGAGTCTCATACCACGCCCTTGGTGCCTGATGCAATCCATATAGAGCCTTATCTAAACGATATACTCTATCAGGATATTTTGGATCTGTAAATCCGGGCGGTTGTTCTACATACACCAACTCCTTCACTTTCCCATATAGGAAAGCACTCTTAACATCTAATTGATATACCTTAAAGCCCTTGAAGGAGGCAAAAGCTAGAAACAACCTAATGGCTTCCAACCTTGCTACTGGTGCAAATACCTCGTTGTAATCGATTCCCTCCTCTTGATTGAAACCCTTTACAACTAACCTAGCCTTGTTGCGCGTGACTATACCCCGATCGTCTCTTTTGCACTTAAAAACCCATTTGGTTCCTATGGCAACTTCCCCTCGAGGTAATGGAACTAACTCCCACACTTCTAGTTTCCTAAACTGCGAAAGTTTTTCCTACATCGCTTCAACCCAGGAGTTATCCTTGAGTGCCATTTGCACATTCTTAGGCTCTACTTGCGATATGAAACAAGAATAGAGACATGTGTGATATGCCTCGGAGTCGTTTATCATCGACAACAGCACAGTGTTGTTATTTACACTACTCCTAGTCCTCACACACTCGTTAGGATTTCCTATGATGCTTTCCATAGGATGGTTCTTGTTGATCCTAGAGGTCTCTATCTCATCAACCCTTAGATTATCTCCTAAGTTAGATCCTATTTCACCTAATGGGGGAACAGGCTCAGTTTCTTCATTTTCCTCCTCGTGGACATTTTCCTCAGAGTTGGAACTTGTTGCTTGAGTCTGATTCTCTGTGGTAGGTGCTTCTGAATCAGCAACTTCTGGAGATCTATCTACAGTCGCAGTAGGCTTAGATGTGGATTCAAACGTAGTCTTCGGAAAGATATGGCCATCGTCATTCAGACGCAACGTCGCCATGTCCTTTTCGATTATACCTGCATTATCATCCAAAGGAATGTTAAATGACTCAAATAATTTATCATAGTCAAATATCCATTCCGGACCAGTTTGGGGTTCATGTGTATAACTTGTGACTTCAATGATATACACAATCTCCACAGTACCATTTGTTTTGTTAAAAACACGTTTGTTTGGTGAGTTCGGCACATAACCTAGGAAGTATCCTTCGTCAGCCTTTTCACCAAACTTCGGTTGATGTTTTGTTCGCAAAAGAGTGCATGGTACCCCAAACGGTTCGAAGCCAGTTAAATTAGGTGGCCGTTTATTCAAAATTTCATAACAGGTTTTGTTTAAAGATTTGACAGTTAGGACCCTGTTTAAAATGTGACATGCGGTATTCACTGCCTCCCCCCAAAACATGGTAGGAAGCTTTGAATCCGACAACATAGTCCTAGCTGCCTCAATTAGTGTCCTGTTTTTACGTTCGGCCACCCCATTTTGTTGAGGCTCATATGGTGCACTGAATTGATGCACTATGCCCTTTGATAGGCAATATACACCAATTACAGTGTTTTTGAACTCAGTTCCATTATCACTACGTATTCTTTTAACCCTTATTCCGTAGGAATTCTCCACTTGGTCTAAGAACCCGATGAGCTTGGAAGCCGTCTCGTCCTTTGTACCTAAAAAGAAAACCCAAGAAAAACGTGAGTAATCCTCAGTGATAACCAAACAGTACCAACTACCTCCGATACTCCTTTTGTTGATTGGGCCGAAAAGGTCCATATGCAACAAATCGAATGTCGAGGTTATGGAGTTCTGCGTCTTGGACTTGTGTGTCTTCTTATGTTGCTTGCCCTTCATGCACGGTAGACACTTGTCCTCTAACTGAAAGCTCTTCAGAGGCACACCTTGCACCAGTCCATTCTTCGTTATGTAATTCATCTTTCTTAGGTGCAAGTGAGCCATGCGTCTGTGCCACAGTACCGATTCCGTCTCTGAAGCTTCAGGAATCTTGAATCCCGGTTTTAGCACTAACGCCTCAGTGTCCGTGAACAACACTGAATTCTTCTTGTCACAGATTTGAGATACACTAATGAGATTGTGAACCAGTTTATCAACGTGATAAACTTGGTCCAACTTGATCGTCCCATTAGTGACCACTCCGGTACCCGTGATGTTTCCTCCTTTGTTACCGGCGAATGATACAAACCCCCGATTCCCACCCTTGAAGTCTGTAAGTAGACCTCTTTCCCCTGTCATGTGCCTGGAGCATCCACTGTCGACGAACCATTTGTTGTTTGGACCTGTGGTAATCTCCTGCACATGAAAGAAAATAGGTTAGTTATCACGGGGAACCCAAGCCATAACTTACTTGGTTATACCATTCTCGTCCACATACTTGAACTCTTTCAAATACCCATCTCGCCTTTCAGGTGACTTGGGTCGTTGAACTTGAGTTGGTTGTGGTGCCGAGTGATTTAAGTTCACTCTTTGCCTTGGAGTAGGCATTTGTTGTGGAGCTCTTGAATAAGTGCTATTATATGGCATTTCAGACTGTGATCCCTGAGCTCTTACCGGTGCGTATTGTCTAACTGGAGTATGAGACCTAACTGGAGTGTGTGCCCTGTTAGGTGTGGTGCTCCTATAGACTTGTTGAGGTGCTGACCTAGATTGATTAATGACACGATTCGGTGAATTTGTCCTGATCACTTCCTTAGGTCCAACCTTTCCCGGTGTTTGTTTCACAACATTTTTTGGTGCGGCTTGCACAGTTTTCTCGGTACTCTGAGAACTACTGGTGCTTGCCACACTGGTTGAGGGCTTAACAGGTGTTGGGTTCACTGTCTTAGGTGTAACATCGGCTTTCCTAAGCGGATAGTGAGACGCAACATGCCCCTTTTCATGACATCTGAAGCAAGACATCTTATCTATGGACTTTTTGTGTGTTCCCTTAGACCTGGGTGTCTCACTAGTGTCCTGGTCCTTTTGTACATCTATGGCGACTGGCTCATCGTCCTGATCAGCTTAATCAATTTTATGTTTTCCTGCAGGTGTTTCACTGGAGGAATACACAAATTTGACTTTCTTAACCTTGACGGTTGTGTCAGTCACCTTAGGTGCATTCTCTTTTACAGGCTCTGGTGTCGGTGTAGGTAGGTCCTCTAAGTCTACTGATTTATCAGTTTTCTCCTGAGGTTGAGGAACATAGTTTGCATTGAAAGGTGGAAGAATTTCGTTAAATCCTAGACCTACACTTTTCCAACTTGCTATTCGCTTGAATTCCTAAACTTTTCCAACTTGCTATTCGCCTCAGCTACCTTTACCTTTGTTTCAGCTAGCTCTATGTCCTTGTCCTTAAGACTTTTGGTCAAGGCTTCTACGTGCTCATACATAAGCTCTAACCTAACGCACTGCTCACTCAGTTTGTCTTTCAGAACTATTACATCTTGAGCATCAGCCTTAAGCTTTTCCTTATGGTCTTGCTTAATGTCATTTAAGCTAGCGTTATCAGCTTTTAAATTCTCATTTTGGGCAGTTATGGTTTTATGTGATTCTAAGACTAGATTTAACCTATCGTTAGACTTAACACACAACACACATAATTCACGAAAAAGAGAGAAAGTCAGACTAACCTTTGAGTTATCAGATTCCACGTTGGCCATCTGAGCAGCAAACTCCAGAACTGTCTGATCATTCGCCTTCTCCACCCACATCGGACTGCTGTCCCTTGTGGTCTGCTCTTCCCCATCACACCCAGTTTCTATGACTTCAGCAATAAAAGCCCGAGCATTTGATTCTGGATGTGAACTCCAGTCATAGGTACCATCTAGCTGTCTGTCTGAAGTGACATTGGATAGTAGACCAGCTAGATTGGCTTGACCAGTAGAGGAACTCGGAAGGTATCGTTGCTGAGACTGATTCTGAAACTGTCCCTGGTGCTGACTCTGCCCTTGGTATGTATCCACCTTCGGTCTCTGACACTCCCTGGCGAAGTGTCCCAGTCCTTGACAGTTGTAGCACTTTACTTTGGACTTGTCAAATCCAATCCCCTTGTTGTTCATTGTTAGATTCCTCCCAGTTCTTTTGATGAATCTCTTAACCCGTTGGGTTACCATGGCCAGTTGCCATTTTAGATTCATTTCCTCAAGATCATCAGGGTCGACCTGATCGTAGTCCTCATCCCAGAGAGCAGGATCGTTAATCTTTCCCTGAACGCAGTTCCCGTAAGCGGCCACAAATGAAGCAAGCAGATTCAAATGTTCTTCCGCGGATTTTGCGCTCATTGGCATCTTCGAATAGCTCTGAGATGTTGATGCCTGAGTTGCTTGAGGTTGAGGTTCTTCCGATCTTCGTAATCCTAAGAACGCTCTGTTCAGCGTGTCATCAGACTCTGCTAGTGACGACGTTTCTCCGGTGAAAAACGCTGTAGCAGTTTTCGTTTCGGCGGTCGCTGAAGGTTTTGTTGATTTACCAAAATACATTGCTGGATTCTGTACTTGGTCGTAATCCGTTTCGGCCTTCAGTAGCTCGAAATGATATGCCCGCAACGTTCCCACTATATCCTCCAGAGATTGGGTATAATACTGATGCTCATTAAGCTTGATCATTGCAACATACATAGCCCATTTGGCTGGTAGGGCATCAAGAAGCTTATTGTTCTTGTCGGTGTCAGTGTACTCAATCCCGTGACTCTCAAGCTCCGTCAATAGATGATAGAAGCGGGTGATAGTATCATCCAGCTATTCATCCTTTAACGCCTTGAATATCGCAAACTGTTGTTTCAATAATTCCGTGCGCTTCCTTCGTACCCTTGGATTACCCTCACACCTTTTCTCCAGTGACTCCCAAAGTTCTTTAGACGTCTTTTGAGTCCGAAATGTATGCAGAATATCCTGAGGCAAAGCCATACGAATTATTGAAAACGCTTTGTTCTCAGCTTCATAGAGTTTCTTATCGTCTTCCTTCATCATCTGATAAGATAGAACTCTCTGACGGCCTTCAACTTCCGAAATTGGTGGAATGTACCCTTCGTCAATACACACCCACATGCGCATGTCATTGAATCGCACAAAATCGGTAAACCGATCTTTCCACCAGTAATAATCCTCGAGTTTCATCAGCTTAGGCGGAGTGTTTGCCTTCCCGACCTCGTGGTCCATTTCCAGGAATTTTTGAAGATTTGACATCTTTTCGAAGGTAATTGAATTGAACTTAATTAATTTAATTCGAAACTAATGTGAATTAATTCGTTCGAATCTAGATAATTCGAATATAATTAGATTCCAATTTATTTGGGATTAAATTCGATTAAGTGTGGTAAGTCAATTAAATTTGAAATTATGTCAGATTCGAAAAGTCCTCAGATTCGAAGGTCAGTGCAAACTCGAAGACATAGTAGACTCGAAGCCCTATTCGATTCTAGACTAAACTCGAATTAAACTCGAAATTAAGTAGACTCGACACCCTATTCGAATGTAGCACAAACTCGAAATAGATTTGAAAACCCTCTGTATCAGATTCGAAAGGAGCGTATTTGGTTAGACTCGAGACTAAGTGTAACCCTAATTACCCCTATTAGATTCGAGCGCCGCAAACTCGAAAAACGGCTAACACTTCGAATTCTTTACGTTTTGCAGATTAAATCAATATTTTTACAAAGAAAAATATTGATTTCGATCAAAAACGTGAAAAATAACAAAGTATTTCCCGAATAAGAATTTGCTAAGCTCAAAACCAGACGAAAAAGACGATTTTGAGAGAAAAACCGTCCAACTAGCGTCAAGAAACCTAGAATGTATCTAGATGAACACGAAGAACACGAAGAACACTCCTTCGGCTCTGATACCACTTGTAAGGTCTACTAACTACAGATCTATCTAGACGCGGAACCGTCAACGAGTGCGGATTCCTCGTTAATGGGTAGACGGAAACAACTCTCAATCAGAAACACGGAGACTATCAGAGGCTGAACGAACGACACACGAACGATCCTACGAACTGATTCTCTCCGAAACAGCACTAACACTGATGATAAACTCGAGATCGCTTAATGCTAAATTACTGACGAATTCTGCAAAAAGTCTGATAATTAATCGAGTCTATCCCTAATTATAGAGGCTGATTCGAGTCTGTTATGGGCCAAACTCGAATCCGGCCCAAGGCCCATTCGAGTTTGTCCACATTGACACTCTCGAATCTGCCTACGCGGATACATTCGAATCTATCAAGAGGCTCATTCGAATCAAACTAGATTCGAATCGTAGCCTTAGATAATTTCGAATTTACCTTCACACATAAACAACTAAGTGTTGAAACTTATGCTATTACCTTATGATTGTTTTTATCTTTGAACTATATGTTTGAACTTCTTGTAATACGTTACATCAAGTTCAAACATACGAACGATAATAAATATCAACCATATATAAACATATATAACAAACACTTGCTAAAATCACAATGTAGGATCACTTAGACTGCTATCGACACACAAGGTGTACCAACAAGATGTTTCCATATAAGTCAGTAACAATCACCAATAAGTACTGAAACATATGCAAGTAATGGAATCTGTCACTCAGAGCGGTCCTGAGCACTTCAAGTAATCAAGGAACATACAGCAGCAGTTGTCAAGTTTCATCAGTGTCTATCATACGTTCCTAACATACAATTAAGTAATCAAGGAACAGGAAGCAGCAGATGTTCCTATACAAGTCAGTAACAATCACCAATATGTACCGCAACATATGCAAGTAAGTAATGTAATCTGTCACTCACAGCGGTCCTAAGCAATGCAAGTAATCAAGGAACATGCAACAGCAGTTGTCCAGTTTCAGCATTGTCTATCATACGTTCAAAACATACAATTAAGTAATCAAGAAACAAGCAGCAGCAGATGTTTCCATACAAGTCAGTAATAATCACCACTAAGTACTGAAACATATGCAAGAAAGTAATGCAATCTGTCACTCACAGCGGTCCTGAGCAATGCAAAATCAAGGAACATGCATCAGCAGTTGTCCAGTTTCTGCAGTGTCTATCATACATTCCTAACATACCATTAAGTAACCAAGGAACAAGCAGCAGCAGATGTTTCCTTACAAGTCAGTAACAATCACCAATATGTACCGAAACATATGCAAGTAAGTAATGCAATCTGTCACTCACAGCGGTCCTGAGCAATGCAAGTAATCAAGGAACATGCAACAGCAGTTGTCCAGTTTCTGCAGTGTCTATCATACGTTCCTAACATAGAATTAATTAATCTAGAAACAAGCAGCAGCAGATATATCCATATAAGTCAGTAATAATCACCAGTAAGTACCGAAACATATGCAAGTAAGTAATGCAATCAGTCACTCACAGCAGTCCTGAGCAATGAACGTAATCAAGGAACATGCTGCATCAGTTGTCCTGTTTCAGCAGTGTCTCTCATACGTTTCTAACATACAATTAAGTAATCAAAGAACAAGCAGCAACAGATGTTTCCATATAAGTCATTAACAATCACCAATAAGTACTGAAACATATGCAAGTAATGGAATCTGTCACTCAGAGCGGTCCTGAGCAATTCAAGTAATCAAGGAACATGCAGCAGCAGTTGTCAAGTTTCAACAGTGTCTATCATACGTTCCTAACATACAATTAAGTAATCAAGGAACAGGAAGCAGCAGATGTTCCTATACAAGTCAGTAAGAATCACCAATATGTACCGCAACATATGCAAGTAAGTAATGCAATCTGTCACTCACAGCGGTCCTAAGCAATGCAAGTAATCAAGGAACATGCAACAGCAGTTGTCCAGTTTCAGCATTGTCTATCATACGTTCAAACATACAATTAAGTAATCAAGAAACAAGCAGCAGCAGATGTTTCCATACAAGTCAGTAATAATATCCACTAACTACCGAAACATATGCAAGTCAGTAATGCAATTTGTCACTCACTGCGGTCCTGAGCAATGCAAGAAATCAAGGAACATGCATCAGCAGTTGTCCAGTTTCAGCGGTGTCTATCATATGTTCCTAACATACCAGTAAGTAACCAAGGAACAAGCAGCAGCAGATGTTTCCATACAAGTCAGTAACAATCACCAATATATACCGAAACATATGCAAGTAAGTAATGCAATCTGTCACTCACAGCGGTCCTGAGCAATGCAAGTAATCAAGGAACATGCAACAGCAGTTGTCCAGTTTCTGCAGTGTCTATCATACGTTCCTAACATAGAATTAAGTAATCAAGAAACAAGCAGCAGCAGATGTTTCCATACAAGTCAGTAATAATCACCAGTAAGTACCGAAACATACGCAAGTAAGCAATGAAATCTGTCACTCACAGCGGTGCTGAGCAATGCAAGTAATCAAAGAACATGCTACAGCAGTTGTCCAGTTTCAGTAGTGTCTATCATACGTTCCTAACATACAATTAAGTAATCATAGAACAAGCAGCAGCAGATGTTTCCATACAAGTAAGTAACAATCACCAATAAGTACCGAAACATATGAAAGTAATGCAATCTGTCACTCAGAGCGGTCCTGAGCAATGCAAGTAATCAAGGAACATGCAGCAGCAGTTGTCCAGTTTCAGCAGTGTCTATCATACGTTCCTAACATACAATTAAGTAGTCAAGGAACAGGCAGCAGCAGATCTTTTCATACAAGTCGGTAACAATCACCAATATGTACCGAAATATATGCAAGTAATGCAATCTGTCACTCACAACGGTCCTGGGCAATGAAAGTAATCAAGGAACATGCAACAGCAGTTGCCCAGTTTCAACAGTGTCTATTATACGTTCCTAACATACAATTAAGTAATCAAGGAACAAGCAGCAGCAAATGTTTCCATATAAGTCAGTAATAATCACCAGTAAGTACCGAAACATATGCAAGTAAGTAATGCAATCTGTCACTCACAGCGGTCCTGAGCAATGCAAGTAATCAAGGAACATGCTGCAGCATTTGTCCAGTTTCAGCTGTGTCTATCATACGTTCCTAACATACAATTAAGTAATCAAAGAATAAGTAGCAGCAGATGTTTCCATACAATTAAGTAACAGTCACCAATAAGTACCGAAACATATGCAAGTAATTGAATCTGTCACTCAGAGCGGTCCTTAGGAATGCAAGTAATCAAGGAACATGCAGCAGCAGTTGTCAAGTTTCAACAGTGTCTATCATACGTTCCTAACATACAATTAAGTAATCAAGGAACATGAAGCAGCAGATGTTCCTATACAAGGCAGTAACAATCACCAATATGTACCGAAACATATGCAAGTAAGTAATGCAATCTGTCACTCACAGCGGTCCTAAGCAATGCAAGTAATCAAGGAACATGCAATAGCAGTTGTCCAGTTTCAACATTGTCTATCATATGTTCCAAACATACAATTAAGTAATCAAGAAACAAGAAGCAACAGATGTTTCCATACAAGTCAGTAATAATCACCAATAAGTACCGAAACATATGCAAGTAAGTAATGCAACCCGTCACTCACAACGGTCCTGAGCAATGCAAGTAATCAAGGAAGATGCAGCAGCAGTTTCCAGTTTCAGCAGTGTCTATCATACGTTCTTAACGTAATTGTAATCAAGGAACAAGGAGCAGCAGATGTTTCTATACAAGTCAGAAACAATCAGCAAAAAGTACCGAAACATATGCAAGTAAGTAATGCAATCTGTCACTCGCAGCGAGCCTGAGCAATGCAAGTAATCATGGAACATGCAGCAGCAGTTGTCCAGTTTCAGCAGTGTCTATCATACGTTCCTAACGTATAATTAAGTCATCAAGAAACAAGCAGCAGCAGATGTTTCCATAGAAGTCAGTAATAATCACCAGTAAGTACCGAAACATTTGCAAGTAAGTTATGCAATCTGTCACTCACAGCGGTCCTGAGCAATGCAAGTAATCAAGGAACATGCTGCAGCAGTTGTCTAGTTTCAGCAGTGTCTATCATACATTCCTAACATACAATTAAGTAATCAAAGAACAAGCAGCAGCAGATGTTTCCATACAAGTAAGTAACAATCACCAATAAGTACCGAAACATATGCAAGTAATGCAATCTGTCACTCAGAGCGGACCTGAGCAATGCAAGTAATCAAGGAACATGCAGCAGCAGTTGTCCAGTTTCAGCAGTGTCTATCATACGTTCCTAACATACAATTAAGTAGTCAAGGAACAGGCAGCAGTAGATGTTTCCATACAAGTAAGTAACAATCACCAATATGTACCGAAACATATGCAAGTAAGTAATGCAATCTGTCACTCACAGCTGTCCTGAGCAATGAAAGTAATCAATGAACATGCAACAGCAGTTGCCCAGTTTCAACAGTGTCTATTATACGTTCCTAACATACAATTAAGTAATCAAGGAACAAGCAGCAGCAAATGGTTCCATACAAGTCGTTAACAATCACCAATAAGTGACGAAACATATGCGAGTAAGTAATGCAACCCGTCACTCACAGCGATCTTGAGCAATGCAAGTAATCAAGGAACATGCATCAGCAGTTGTTCAGTTTCAGCAGTGTCTATCATACGTTCCTAACATACAATTAAGTAATCAAGGAACAAGGAGCAGCAGATGTTTCCATACAAGTCAGTAACAATCACCAATAAGTACCGAAACATATGCAAGTAAGTAATGCAATCTGTAACACACAGCGGTCCTGAGCAATGCAAGTAATCAAGGAACATGCAGCAGCAGTTGCCCAGTTTCAGCAGTGTCTATCATACGTTCCTAACATACAATTAAGTAATCAAGGAACAAGGAGCAGCAGATGTTTCCATACAAGTCAGTAACAACCACCAATAAGTACCGAAACATATGCAAGTAAGTTATGCAATCTGTCACTCACAGCGGTCCAGAGCAATGCAAGTAATCAAGGAACATGCAGCAGCAGTTGCCCAGTTTCAGCAGTGTCTATCATACGTTACTACCATATAATTAAGTAATCAAGAAACAAGCAGCAGCAGATGTATCCATACAAGTCAGTAATGATCACCAATAAGTATCGAAACATAAGCAAGTTAGTAATGCAATCTGTCACTCACAGCGGTCCTGAGCAATGCAAGTAATCAAGGAACATGCATCAGCAGTTGTCCAGTTTCAGCAGTGTGTATCATACATTCCTAACATACAATTAAGTAATCAAGGAACAAGCAGCAACAGATGTTTCCATACAAGTCAGTAACAATCACCAATAAGTACCGAAACATATGCAAGTAAGTAATGCAACCCGTCACTCACAGCGGTCCTGAGGAATGCATGTAATCAAGGAACATGCAGCAGCAGTTTCCAGTTTAAGCAGTGTCTATCAAACGTTCTTAACGTACGATTAAGTAATCAAGGAACAAGGAGCAGCAGATGTTTCCATACAAGTGAGAAACAATCACCAAAAAGTACCGAAACATATGCAAGAAAGTAATGCAATCTGTCACTCGCGGCGAGCCTGAGCAATGCAAGTAATCATGGAACATGCAGCAGAAGTTGTCCAGTTTCAGCAGTGGCTATCATACGTTCCTAACATATAATTAAGAAATCAAGGAACAAGCAGCAGCAGATGTATCCATATAAGTCAGTAATAATCGCCAGTAAGTACCGAAACATATGCAAGTAAGTAATGCAATCTGTCACTCACAGCGGTCCTGAGCAATGCAAGTAATCAAGGAACATGCATCAGCAGTTGTCAAGTTTCAGCAGTGTCTATCATACATTCCTAACATACAATTAAGTGATCAAGGAACAGGAAGCAACATATGTTTCCATACAAGTCGGTAACAATCACCAATAAGTACCGAAACATATGCAAGTAAGTAATGCAATCTGTCACTCACAGCGGTCCTGAGCAACGCAAGTAATCAAGGAACATGCATCAGCAGTTGTCCAGTTTCAGTAGTATCTATCATATGTTCCTAACATATAATTAAGTAATCAAGGAACAAGGAGCATCAGATGTTTCCATACAAGTAAGTAACAATCACCAATAAGTACCGAAACATATGCAAGTAAGTAATGCAATCTGTGACTCACAGCGGTCCTGAGCAATGCAAGTAATCAAGAAACATGCAGCAGCAGTTGTCCAGTTTCAGCAGTTTCTATCATACGTTCCTAACATACAATTTAGTAATCAAGGAACAAGGAGCAGCAGATGTTTCCATACAAGTCACTAACAATCACCAATAAGTACCAAAACATATGCAAGTAAGTTATGCAATCTGTCACTCACAGCGGTCCTGAGCAATGCAAGTAATCAAGGAACATGCAGCAGCAGTTGCCCAGTTTCAGCAGTGTCTATCATACGTTCCTAACATACAATTAAGTAATCAAGGAACAAGGAGCAGCAAATGTTTCCATACAAGTCAGTATCAATCACAAATAAGTACCGAAACATATGCAAGTAAGTTATGCAATCTGTCACTCACAGCGGTCCTGAGCAATGCAAGTAATCAAGGAACATGCAGCAGCAGTTGCCCAGTTTCAGCAGTGTCTATCATACGTTCCTACCATATAATTAAGTAATCAAGAAATAAGCAGCAGCAGATGTAACCATACAAGTCAGTAATGATCACCAATAAGTACAGAAACATATGCAAGTAAGTAATGCAATCTGTCACTCACAGCGGTCCTGAGGAATGCAAGTAATCAAGGAACATGCAGCAGCAGTTGTCCAATTTCAGCAGTGTCTATCATACGTTCCTAACATACAATTAAGTAATCAAGGAACAAGGAGCAACATATGTTCCCATACAAGTCAGTAACAATCACCAATAAGTACCGAAACATATGCAAGTAAGTTATGCAATCTGTCACTCATAGCGATCCTGAGCAATGCAAGTAATCAAGGAACATGCAGCAGCAGTTGCCCAGTTTCAGCAGTGTCCATCATACGTTCCTACCATATAATTAAGTAATCAAGAAACAAACAGTAGCAAATGTATCCATACAAGTCAGTAATGATCACCAATAAGTACCAAAACATGTGCAAGTAAGTAACGCAATCTGTCACTCACAGCGTTCCTAAGCAACGCAAGTAATCAAGGAACATGCATAAGCAGTTGTTAAGTTTCAACAGTTTCTATCATACATTCCTAACATACAATTAAGTAATCTAGGAACAAGCAGCAACAGATGTTTCCATACAAGTTAGTAACAATCACCAATATGTACTGAAACATATGCAAGTAAGTAATGCAATCTGTCACTCATAGCGGTCCTGAGCAATGCAAGTAATCAAGGAACATGCAATAGCAGTTGTCCAGTTTCAGCAATGTCTATCATACGTTCCCAACATGCAATTAAGTAATCAAGGAACAAGGAGCAGCAGATGTTTCCATACAAGTAAGTAACAATCACCAATAAGTACCGAAACATATGCAAGTAAGTAATGCAATCTGTCACTCGCAGCGAGCCTGAGCAATGCAAGTAATCATGGAACATGCACCAGCAGTTGTCCAGTTTCAGCAGTGTCTATCATACGTTCCTAACATATAATTAAGTAATCAAGGAACAAGCAGCAGCAGATGTTTCCATATAAGTCAGTAATAATCACCAGTAAGTACCGAAACATATGCAAGTAAGTAATGCAATCTGTCACTCGCAGCGAGCCTGAGCAATGCAAGTAATCATGGAACATGCACCAGCAGTTGTCCAGTTTCAGCAGTGTCTATCATACGTTCCTAACATATAATTAAGTAATCAAGGAACAAGCAGCAGCAGATGTTTCCATATAAGTCAGTAATAATCACCAGTAAGTACCGAAACATATGCAAGTATGTAATGCAATCTGTGACTCACAGCGGTCCTGAGCAATGCAAGTAATCAAGGAACATGCAGCAGCACTTGCCCAGTTTCAGCAGTGTCTATCATACGTTCCTAACATACAATTAAGTAATCAAGGAACAAGGAGCAGCAGATGTTTCCATACAAGTCAGTAACAATCACAAATAAGTACCGAAACATATGCAAGTAAGTTATGCAATCTGTCACTCACAGCGGTCCTGAGCAATGCAAGTAATCAAGGAACATGCAGCAGCAGTTGCCCAGTTTCAGCAGTGTCTATCATACGTTCCTACCATATAATTAAGTAATCAAGAAACAAGCAGCAGCAGATGTAACCATACAAGTCAGTAATGATCACCAATAAGTACAGAAACATATGCAAGTAAGTAATGCAATCTGTCACTCACAGCGGTCCTGAGGAATGCAAGTAATCAAGGAACATGCAGCAGCAGTTGTCCAATTTCAGCAGTGTCTATCATACGTTCCTAACATACAATTAAGTAATCAAGGAACAAGGAGCAACATATGTTCCCATACAAGTCAGTAACAATCACCAATAAGTACCGAAACATATGCAAGTAAGTTATGCAATCTGTCACTCACAGCGATCCTGAGCAATGCAAGTAATCAATGAACATGAAGCAGCAGTTGCCCAGTTTCAGCAGTGTCCATCATACGTTCCTACCATATAATTAAGTAATCAAGAAACAAGCAGCAGGAAATGTATCCATACAAGTCAGTAATGATCACCAATAAGTACCGAAACATGTGCAAGTAAGTAATGCAATCTGTCACTCACAGCGTTCCTAAGCAATGCAAGTAATCAAGGAACATGCATAAGCAGTTGTCAAGTTTCAACAGTTTCTATCATTCATTCCTAACATACAATTAAGTAATCTAGGAACAAGCAGCAACAGATGTTTCCATACAAGTTAGTAACAATCACCAATATGTACTGAAACATATGCAAGTAAGTAATGCAATCTGTCACTCATAGCGGTCCTGAGCAATGCAAGTAATCAAGGAACATGCAATAGCAGTTGTCCAGTTTCAGCAATGTCTATCATACGTTCCCAACATACAATTAAGTAATCAAGGAACAAGGAGCAGCAGATGTTTCCATACAAGTAAGTAACAATCACCAATAAGTACCGAAACATATGCAAGTAAGTAATGCAATCTGTCACTCGCAGCGAGCCTGAGCAATGCAAGTAATCATGGAACATGCAGCAGCAGTTGTCCAGTTTCAGCAGTGTCTATCATACGTTCCTAACATATAATTAAGTAATCAAGGAACAAGCAGCAGCAGATGTTTCCATATAAGTCAGTAATAATCACCAGTAAGTACCGAAACATATTCAAGTATGTAATGCAATCTGTCACTCACAGCGGTCCTGAGCAATGCAAGTAATCAAGGAACATGCATCAGCAGTTGTCCAGTTTCAGCAATGTGTATTATACATTCCTAACATACAATTAAGTAATCAAGGAACAAGTAGCAACAGATGTTTCCATACAAGTAAGTAACAATCACCAATAAGTACCGAAACATATGCAAGTAAGTAATGCAATCTGTGACTCACAGCGGTCCTGAGCAATGCAAGTAATCAAGAAACATGCAGCAGCAGTTGTCCAGTTTCAGCAGTTTCTATCATACGTTCCTAACATACAATTTAGTAATCAAGGAACAAGGAGCAGCAGATGTTTCCATACAAGTCACTAACAATCACCAATAAGTACCAAAACATATGCAAGTAAGTTATGCAATCTGTCACTCACAGCGGTCCTGAGCAATGCAAGTAATCAAGGAACATGCAGCAGCAGTTGCCCAGTTTCAGCAGTGTCTATCATACGTTCCTAACATACAATTAAGTAATCAAGGAACAAGGAGCAGCAAATGTTTCCATACAAGTCAGTATCAATCACAAATAAGTACCGAAACATATGCAAGTAAGTTATGCAATCTGTCACTCACAGCGGTCCTGAGCAATGCAAGTAATCAAGGAACATGCAGCAGCAGTTGCCCAGTTTCAGCAGTGTCTATCATACGTTCCTACCATATAATTAAGTAATCAAGAAATAAGCAGCAGCAGATGTAACCATACAAGTCAGTAATGATCACCAATAAGTACCGAAACATATGCAAGTAAGTAATGCAATCTGTCACTCACAGCGGTCCTGAGGAATGCAAGTAATCAAGGAACATGCAGCAGCAGTTGTCCAATTTCAGCAGTGTCTATCATACGTTCCTAACATACAATTAAGTAATCAAGGAACAAGGAGCAACATATGTTCCCATACAAGTCAGTAACAATCACCAATAAGTACCGAAACATATGCAAGTAAGTTATGCAATCTGTCACTCATAGCGATCCTGAGCAATGCAAGTAATCAAGGAACATGCAGCAGCAGTTGCCCAGTTTCAGCAGTGTCCATCATACGTTCCTACCATATAATTAAGTAATCAAGAAACAAACAGTAGCAAATGTATCCATACAAGTCAGTAATGATCACCAATAAGTACCAAAACATGTGCAAGTAAGTAACGCAATCTGTCACTCACAGCGTTCCTAAGCAACGCAAGTAATCAAGGAACATGCATAAGCAGTTGTTAAGTTTCAACAGTTTCTATCATACATTCCTAACATACAATTAAGTAATCTAGGAACAAGCAGCAACAGATGTTTCCATACAAGTTAGTAACAATCACCAATATGTACTGAAACATATGCAAGTAAGTAATGCAATCTGTCACTCATCAGCGGTCCTGAGCAATGCAAGTAATCAAGGAACATGCAATAGCAGTTGTCCAGTTTCAGCAGTGTCTATCATACGTTCTTAACATACAATTAAGTAATCAAGGAACAAGGAGCAGCAGATGTCTCCATACAAGTCAGAAACAATCACCAAAATGTACCGAAACATATGCAAGTAAGTAATGCAATCTGTCACTCGCAGCGAGCCTGAGCAATGCAAGTAATCATGGAACATGCAGCAGCAGTTGTCCAGTTTCAGCAGTCTCTATCATACGTTCCTAACATATAATTAAGTAATCAAGAAACAAGCAGCAACAGATGTTTCCA
>JAANYP010007875.1:112500-117921 GCA_020465985.1 Centrapalus pauciflorus | reverse complement strand
CCCTAAACGGGGTAAGCCCACGACTTAACGAGTAACAAGGTGAAACCATAAAGTGCATATGTACGAAAAATGTAACTATAAATAAAAGAATGGGAGACGACACTCCCGCGAGTATTAAGTAGGGGCGGCAACCCAACTTGTATGTATTCTTAGGAGGACAGCACTCCTAGACAGTATTCAAGGAGACGACACTCCCTATAATATCTGTTTTGCCACACGAAGTAACATCAAAGTTATTATATATCATATCATGCATGTATGTGGAAAGGGATGACACTCACGAATAAACATGGAAACGAATCATATGAATCATGTAAGGTTGTTTGTAAACTTATAATACGAGCATGAGATTATCAAGGGATTCTGAGGATGACAATTAATAAGGATACATAATTATGAATCCACAACATTGTTACTCATAGTGCTTGTACAATTCAGAAGTTCCAAAGTAGCTAACACCAACTCATTCACTATAACAATCACCGTGATAGCCAACTATATTCCTAATATCAAAATTCGTTATTCCAATCTCACTCTCCTATTTTATTGGTAAAAGATTTGTTTAAATCACCTATAATTCTACTTATTCACTTCAACTCTAAATAATCCAATTCTGATAAATCCTTAGTTAACCTTGACACTTATATTATAATCCAATTAAATAGATTTTCAAAAATCTTGTTCAATATTAAAATATCACACACACACACACATATAATTACACACACACACACATATAATTATCGATATTTCCATTTTTTTATAAAATTTCTACGCTCAAATAGTAAATCTCAAATATTAAGAGTTTAGCTATGTATTATTGTTCCAAACTTGTTTTTTAAACCTCAATCTTATGTTTATCTAACAAATATTGTATATTTTCTAATACACACTAAATATCACACCAAAAGTCCATTGATGGAGTTTTGAGTTTGTTGAAGAAAATAAGACTAAGAACCATTAAATAGATTATAAATACTGATTGTCACATATTTTGATCTTTAATTCGACATTTTAACAATAATACAAGATTAGTGATGGAACTTAATAGTTCATTTCCTCAAAGTGATAAACCTTTAAAGATGAACTTGGTGGAATATTCACAAGTTAGCACCACCACTCCACCTTATTTCTTTCCAAAGAGTTCTTGCTCTTGAATCACCATGGAACATTTGTTTCAAGAAGATGATGGTGATATTTAAGGAGAAGAAGACATGATTATTTTTCTTTTTTCTTTTTTTTGAAAATTGAAATGGAGGTTTGTTTTGATTATAATATCAAAGAGAAAGTATGGTATGGGAGGAAGGTGAGAGAGAGAAGATCTAGACATTTTTTTTGGTCAACACCAATTATCTCAGTACTGGTTAATTCGTAAACTGTCAGTATTTTCATACGATGCTCCAAAAATGAAGTATTTCGATATTATAGTCGATTTTCATGATTTTTCGTTCTTCTTTCAAATATAATAATGAATTCTCATAATTCGACTTTTATAGAACTTCTATATTTTTAAGAATGAATTAAAATGCCGGAATTAAAATTTTACCGAAATTTATGGACGTTATATACACTACAAGAAAAGTGTCATTTAGTGACACATGCCTTTAGTGACACAAAAAAAGTGTCACTATATATTACTTTTAGTGACACGTATAAAAAGAGTAGGTATAGAACAATCTTTTACTCACACTTTTTCTAAATTAGTGACACAAAACTTTTGTCACAAAATACTTGAGGCCTATACCCACATACTTTTTTAGTCACTAAATATCTATAGTCACTCCACTTTTACCCACTCTTTTTATTGTGCAGGTAAAAGATTTTGATACCTATAGTGACACTTTTTTTACAACAAAAAGAGTGGGTAAAAGTGGAGTGTGTATAGATATTTAGTGACTAAAAAAGTATGTGGGTATAGGCCACAAGTATTTTGTGACAAAAGTTTTGTGTCACTAATTTAGAAAAAGTGTGAGTAAAAGATTGCTTTATACCTACTCTTTTTATAAGTATCACTAAAAGTAAGATATAGTGACACTTATTTTTGTGTCACTAAAAGCATGTGTCACTAAATGAAACTTTTCTTGTATATGTATTGTATATTTACATTCTAAAAGTTGTACTCAACATTTCGTTCAAATAAATTATGTTATGTTCTATTAATTATAATGAATTTGACTCCGTCACACTGTTCATGTTATATAAGGATGGATATATTTATAACATGGAAATTGAGGGATGTCATATTTTTTTCACATGATTTATATAACAACGTTTGTATTTGACTATTATTTGTTTGCAAAACATGCAACCATGTTTTCATTTGTTTACCAATTTATGCAACAAAATCAATTTTAACATAATTTATGCAATAAATTTTGCAATTATGCAATGGAAGTTTTTACAGACGAATAACGTAATGACATATGAACTTGTTATAAAACATGTAATATTTACATGTACAATAATTAACACTGACATTTAAACTCTTAATTAAAGTCTACGTGGGTTGTAAAAATATCAAACTTCAATACGATTTCTTTCTATTGTTTTATTACATGTAGCAAGTTTTGCTACAACATATACTTTATTTTCACTAATGATAGCAATGTGTCTAAACTTAAATGGTTAAAGTACCACAGATAAAAAACATTTACAGGTTTCATCCTCTATCCCATATTAAAAAACCACGAAGACTTAAACGGGAGCACAGTCAGCTAATTGGGGATAATTATATGGATTCAAGAATAACAGTTTAATATTAATGGGTAATTATATTTTTTTTTTTATCATGAGGATCAAATCGTTTTTAACATAAAATAAAAAGATTTCACTACGGGATTTGATTAAATCTATCTATTCTATTAAATGAGTAACTAAATGTTATGTGTCGATTGAAGAGAATGCCAATTAGCTTAACGATAATTTGCCAAGTGTACATTACTATATTTACTATTGAGAATCTATATCTCTATCCATTAAAATCTCAACAAACAATATTTAAAATATATTTTAATAATAATAATAATAAATAAAAAATTTATTAATGAACATATTAGTTTTTTTTAATTTTAAGATTATATACTTTTTAGAAAAAGATATTTATTAAAATTTCCGTGTAATACACGTGTTAATAAACTAGTTTTCATTAGGCATGACAATGGGGCGGGGCGTAGATCTCAGTTCCCATACCCATCCCCGCTTCTTAATCCTCTCCCGCATCCCCGGGCCCATCCCCATCGGGGAATGAGTTTCTATCCTCATCCCCGTCCCAATCGGGGATCGGGGATCCCCGTCGGGGAATCGGGTTTTTCAAGTTCCTAAAAGATTATTAAGTTTAAACTATAAATAGTAATTTAGTAAAAAAATTTATGTAAATAAACTTTAAAACAAATCAATTCAAACATATTTGAGTTATAGTTTACATATATAATTTATAATTTATAATAAACTAAAACAAAGAAATGTATGCAAAAGAAAAATAAAACCAATAAAATGAAAAAAACAATAGTATTCTAAACTATTATAAAGTCATATACAATGATATTTAATATATTATATAAAATGAAATGAATATAATTTACATTGTAAAGTTAAATATATATAAAAATCTATATTAAAACATAATACATTATCGGGGTCGGGTACGGGGTCGGGGATTAAAGTGTCTCCCATCCCCGCCCCATAATCGGGGATTCCCCGTCCCCATCCCCATCCCCGGTCAACTCGAGGATTCCCCGGTCAAATCGAGGTCGAGTTACGGGTTCCCCGTCGGGTATGAGTTTTTTTTTGCCATGCCTAGTTTCTATTAAATAATCATTTGGAATCCCTCACGGTTAACGCTAGTTATTTGTGTTGACGATCCTTGTTTTAGTTTATTTTGCTGATGATCCTGTTTAGGGTAAATTACAAATTTCATACATTTGATTTACTAGAAATTATGGATCATATCCTTTAATTTTAAAAACTACACTAATAGTCATTGTGGTTGAAATTTTGTTATGAATTTTTATCTTTGGCAATTTAAAATGACCATTTTACCATTACTTGTTTATTATCATTAACGTTGTTTTAATTATTATTTCTAGGGTAAATAACAATTTTCGTCCATGTGCTTATACACAAGTTATGGTTATCGTCCTTTTCATGATTAAATTACAATTACAGTACTTATAGTTGCCAATTTATTATGTCTTTGGTCCCATTTTCCAATATTTATTTTAAATGACGATTTTTCCCTTTCATTTTTATTTCAGTTTTGGTCCTTGATCAAATTATTTTATTTTATTAATAGATTTTTATTCTTTTACTATTTCTTTATTATATTGTCTAATTATTACGATGAAAATTCAATTGAAGTAATAGGGCAATATGTTTTATTTATTCATTCATTTTGATATTATTATTAATAGTATTAGTATTAATATTTTATTATGAATTAAGTATTTACATGACTAAGTAGTAATAAATGAAAATACTTAAATCATAATAAAAGAATAATTATTATGATTTTCATTTATTTCTACTTAGTCATGTAAATACTTAAATCATAATAAAAGAATAATACTATTACTAGTAATAATGATATCAAATAAATAAATATACACTACATATTGAATAACCTATACTTCAATTAAATTTTGATAATAATAATTAGAAAACATAATAAATAGATAATAATTATATTAAATAAATAGTAAAAAAAAATAAAACGTTATTAATAAAATAAAAAGAAATAATTTGATCAAGAATCAAATTGAAATAAAAATGAAAGGGCAAAATTGTCATTATAAAAAAAATATTGGACAAAATGACTAAAGTCATAATAAATTGTCAACTATAAGTACTGTAATTGTAATTTAATCATGAAAATGACGATAACCTTAATTTGTGTATAAGCACAGAGACAAAAATTGTAACTTACCCTTAATTCTGTTATCATAAAACACTTCCTCCGCCTCAAAATAATTGTCCACATTTGAATTTTGAAGTATTTTTTTTTCAATTTTGACATTAAATATTATTCTTGTGTTATATAATATGTGATGCAAAATATATGAAAGGATTTGGTTTTAAATATATTTCCATTGGGTATAATTTTCATCAAGTATTATATAACACAAACAAATATATTTGAGGTCAAAGTTAAAAAAGAAAGACTTCAAAAGTCAAATGTGGACAATTATTTTACGACGGATGGAGTAATAAACTAATTGAAAAAGTATAAAATAACCAGTATAATTAATTTAACGTAATACACATAAAAATGAATAATTTATAAAGACGTAAATTATTATTATTATTAATTAAAAACTAAAAAAAATAAAGTTTTGAGTTTAAATTTTTATTGTCTTTTAAAATAAAATGCAAACCATTTCTAAATCATAAAATAAGTTAATTTAATTAATTACTCCTTTTTATCAT
>JAANYP010007875.1:0-107500 GCA_020465985.1 Centrapalus pauciflorus | reverse complement strand
TTCTATGAAGTCCCATACTAGAGTGGAGTCTTGGAGTCACATAGTAAATATACATGTTCATTACGATAAAATATTATATTTCATGCAAAAGTACAATACACACATGTTCAAAAATGTATTATTATTGATCATTTCACATAATTTTGAAGTTCATTATAATAACAAGGTTATATTTCATGAAAAAAAATACAATATGCACATGTTTAAAAGTGTATATGAGTTCACTCGTGCATATTGTTTAAAAGTTATACTTTTGCGTGAAATATAACTTTTTTATCGTAGTGAACATCAAATGATGTGAACTTGTCGATCATATTGCACTTTTGAACATTTGTGTGATATATATATATATATATATATATATATATATATATATATATATATATATATATATATATATATATATATATATATATATATATATATATATATATATATATATATATATATATATATATATATATATATATATAGGATATGGATCACGTGAGAAGGTTTTATGGTGAGAAGAAAAGAGAAGCAATGAAAATATGCCATGTGTCACTGATTGTTAAAATTAAATCAAAAACTAATTGATTAACCTATGGGCAAATTAGTCCAAAAAATATCTTTATCTCTCCTTACTCATTACAATATTATGTGATCCCTTCCTATACTTATTACTAGTTTATTACCAGCGTATTACGCGGATATTTTTAATATACATAAAATATAATAAACTAAAAGATAAATATACAAATATTATTTTTAAACCAAAATATATAATAATGATATTCTTATTTATTATGACCTATTAATTTTGCATAATTCTACACACACACGAATATAATTATTATTTTAAATATTTTAACTTTTATTATATTATATTATAATTAATAAGTTATTAGAGGATTAGATTTTGTTGGATTTGACTTGATTTGAATTTGAAAATAATTTATATTAGATTGAGATAGATATAGTTTAAATTTATTTATTATTTTTTAAAATTACAAATGCCACGTGTCGATTCATGGTGATGATACGTGGCTTCATGAGAGTTGAGTATATTTACTCTTTTAATAGTATAGATAGATAGATTATTAATAATGTTAAAATTTTATTGGGCAAAAATATCGGAACATCACCGCAAATTTATATTACCGATACAACATCGATACATCACCACAACCAATTCAACGTCGGTACAACCATATGAACCGATTCAACAAAGATCATTCAACCGATACACCATAGATACATCACCACAACCGATTCAACATCGATACAACCACATTGACCGATTCAACTACGATCATTCAACCAATTCAACATTTTACATCACCACAACTAATTTAATATTGATACAACCACATTAATACAACAAAAAACAATTCAATCATGTTTTGATACACATGAAAAGTCAATTTAATAATACATCGATACAACCTAACCATGTTTTGATTAGTATCAATAACTATTGATTTTCAAATAACTGATCATACAACCAATTCTTTAAGTACAAATATTAATTTTGTGATACTATCATAAAGGCATTATGTGATACCATACACCATGAATAAGAATATATAAAAATACTAAACTACATATTTTGTTGTGTGTATATTGATATTGTCACCGTCATTCATCGGATATTTTCAATGACGAGTGGGCATTAACACAAATCTAGAAAAGATATTATACCGATGGTATCATGGCAAAAAATTATCCGTTAGATTATAAATTTCAATCATGTGGAGTTTATTTTGTAATAGTTAGTTTGTTATATTTCCATGTAATTTGTTTCCTAGTAATTTATTTCCTTTGTAATTTATTTATTGCATTTAGAAGTTGAGGGGTGTAGAATGTAAATCCCTCAAAGTTAGATTTAAGAGGGTTTCCCACAAGTTTGTCGCATTCACAAAGAAATATACAGCCGCCGTTTTTGACATTCTTATTCTCTCTCGATATTCATACTGCGATTGAGTGTTTTTCCATTCTCATTGTTAATTAATTGAGATTGATAATTATATTGTGCTGATATTACAGCTGGGACGTATCTAATAGCTCAAACTCGAAGGACATCTACTAATGAATGTCTCTTTGCGTTGTTCCTTAGCATGATAGAGCTTGCTCGTGTGGATGAAGCCTTGAAAGACCCAGACTGGATTGTAGCAATGTAAGAAGAGCTCAATCAGTTCGAACAGCTCAGAGTATGGCGGTTAGTTCCCAAACCAAAGAACCAAACCATAATCGAAACAAAGTTGATCTTTAAGAATAAACGAGACGAAAACGACATCGTGGTAAGAAATAAAGCAAGATTAGTCGCCAAAGGCTACCGACAGCAAGAAGGCATTGATTATGACGAGACCTTCGCTCTAGTTTCACGGATTGAAGCAATCAGAATCTTCTTGGCGTACGCGGCACACAAAGATTTCAAGGTGTACCAGATGGACGTCAAGACTGCCTTCCTGAACGGTGAACTCAACGAAGAGGTGTACATTGAACAACCACAAGGATTTATTGATGCACATAAACCAGACTATGTTTATGTGCTAGATAAAGCCCTCTATGGTTTGAAACAAGCACCTCGAGCATGTATGCCAGTCTTTCCAACTTTCTTATTTCTGCTGGTTTCAGCAAAGGTGTGGTGGACACAACATTGTTCACTAATAGGGAAGGCCAGCACATAATGCTAGTCCAAATATATGTCGATGATATTATATTTGGATCTACTGACCGTAATTTTTGTAAGAATTTTTCATCTCTAATGGAGACCAGGTTTGAGATGTGTATGATGGGGGAAATGAACTTTTTCCTCGGATTACAAGTCAAACAACTTGAAGATGAGATATTTGTGAACTAATCGAAATATACTCTTGACATTCTCAAGAAGTATAAGTTAGACTCTTGCACGGGTATGACAACTCCCATGGCTTCAAACTGTAAGTTAGACACTGATCCTGCCGGGAAAAGTGTCGACAACACAACTTACAGATGAATGATTGGTTCTTTACTCTATCTTATGGCTAGTAGACCAGATATAATGTTCTCAACGTGTTTTTTGTGCTCACTTTCAGGCCGACCCAAAAGAATCACACCTAACTGCGGTAAAACGCATTTTTGGTTAATTAATGGTACACCCGATCTTGGTCTATGGTATCCAAAGGGAACCATTTTCGATCTTACCGCATTTTCAGATGCTGATTTTGCAGGTTGTATAGTCGATAGGAAAAACACTTCGGGCGGAATACAATCTTTGGGTGATAGACCGGTGAGTTGCTCTTCCAAAAAGCAGAACTGTGTCTCCACATCCACAACTGAGGCTGAGTATATAGCAGCTGCAAGCTGTTGCTCTCAAGTGCTGTGGATGAGAACACAGTTACGTGATTATGGATTTTCACTCACCAACATCCCAATATATTATGATTCCAGAAGCGCAATTGCCATCTCTTGCAATCCTGTGCAACACTCAAGAACAAAACACATATATATCATGTATCATTTCATTAAAGATCACGTCGAAAAAGGAATAATTGAATTATATTTTGTAGGCACGAAATTTCAACTTGCTGATATTTTTACTAAGGCTTTAGACGAACCTCGTTTTCAGTTCTTAGTATCTCAAATCGGCATGTTGAATCCACCTTCTAGTTAAATTCCAGATATTGTCTAAAAAGCAAGTAATTGTTTGAAATTCCTTTATTTAGAAAATATTTGTTGTTTAAATTTAACATGTCGTGTCACAAAATTCTATTCAATATTTCTTTATCTATGTATATTTTTAATGGTTAATGATCCTGAAAGTTACTGTGTCAATTGTTTAAAATTGAGTGAGATGCTGATTATATCCAGGTTTGTTTGTGTTTCAAAGGGTAAAAAGGTCCTACGGTTCGATCTAATTGGATAATTCTGTAGTTGAGGAGGAGTAAAATCAAGATGGATAGTGTACTTTAATTTAGTTTTTATTATTTTCTCGTATTTTATTCTTAAGTCAATTTTTTAGGTAATCTCTCAGAAAAACACAAAAAGATTTTATGTTTTATCTAGTATTTTTTACTTGTCATAAATTTTGAAAAAAAAACTCAAAAAGATTTTATTTTGTGTTTTAGTTATTTTTTTGTTTCTTAGGATAGATTAAAAGAAAAAACACAAAAATATTTTTATTTTTAGGACTTAGTTTAATTTCTGCTACTTTTCCTTGGGCCCATTTTAATTTTATTTTTAGTGTATTTAGTTACTTTTTTTAACTTAGTCCAATTTTTTTATGTTTGATCGGTTGTATGTGGCCCAAAGTTAAGATCCAACGCGCGGATCCCTTCTGCACCCGACCCGACCCACCTATTTAAATAGGCGGGATTTCATTTCTTCACCATTACGCTTTCTCCTTCTTCTTCCTTCTAAAAGTTTCGAGGAACAAAAAACCTCCCCACCGCCATTTTCGCCGTTCACAAGCTTTCAAGCTCCATTCACAGTCGTTTTTCATCATTTTTCTTGCATTTATTGGCTAATCCACTACCAGGTAACATTTATCTTGCTTTATTTTACATTCTAACTCCATTTTACGGTTTTTAGATTTTCAAAATTTTAAGGGTTTTTATCACTGATTTTTGCATTTTTAGGATAGTAAATCGGTTCTTTTTATGTTAGTGTAGTTAAATAAAAATGTTCCTTATCACTTTTAGGTTTAGGATATGCATTTTCATGCATTTTTATGACATTTTTGTACTGTTCACGTTTGCATATGCATGAACATCATAACTGAAAATTTATCTAAGTATAAAACTTGGATACACCCGAAATTCGGGTGATTTACACTTGGTTTTGCACTTAGAATAAATTTTCAGTTTCACTGTTGCATACTTCATGGGCCCCATCCGAATTTCGGATGACATGACATTATACTTAGAAATTTATAAATGTTGTCTATGGTTCATCCAAATTTCGGTTCATCCGAAATTCGGTTGGTTCCATATTATAACATTTATATATTTATTTAATCTAAGTTTATAGCTCGGACCACCCGAAATTCGGGTCCATACGAATTTCAGGCCCACTCTGAAATTTGGAGATTCGTTTTTCAGACTAACTGTTCACTGTAAGTTCCATCAAACGAAATTCAGATCCACCTGAATTACGGTTCCCCACACCATTTCATTTCATATTTAGTTTTTTCTTTAAAAGTATTTCATGCATCATTCCGTCTGAATGTCTTTCCCACCAGAAATTCGGATCATCTCACCCGAATTTCCCTTCCATCGGAAATTCGGTTCATCAGCATCTGAAATTCGGTTCATCCGAATTTCAACACTTAGGATTTTTTTTAAAATTTTTAAAATTTTTGTATTTCACTTAAATAAATAAAACAAAATAAATATTTCATATCCTTTGCACCATTGGTTCTAGTTAGAATAAGTGTTTGAGTGAACACGTCTATTCGAACATTGGTCTCTCAACGATCGACTTTGGATTTTATTCAGTATAAGTTACATTCTACTGATAAAAAGTCCCGATGCTTTAAACAGATGAGACAAGTTCAAACTCACACTTATTTTAGACTTAATATCAATGTATCATTTCTACACAAGTCTGATAAACTAACTGTGTTGCATTTTTACAGGACATATGGATCATCTGATAACCCTCACCATCCCCCATCCTCCCATCCCAAACAACAATGCCTAACTGCCAGAGGAAACCCTTCTACCATCAGCTTAATTTACTGAATTTTCCCCTCACAACTGGCAACTTGACCTCTCCATTCTCCGCAATGAAGCCGAGGATATCACTTTTGATATCCTCAAAGGCCACCCCATCTTCTACTCCTTAACCTCCGCCATCTCCGTTCCCATCATCTACCTTCAACAGTTTTGGCACCACCTTACTTTTGTTAACGAGGCAGTACCTCACTTCACAACAAAGATAGACTCTGTACCCAATGAAATCACCCTTCAAGCCATCCGCCATATTCTTCGCCTACCCGCCGAGATTACTCAGTCAGCAAATACGCCTTTGCCCCCATTCCAACCCCTGTCCAAACTCTTCAAGAAATATTATCCATCCGACTATGATGGCAACCTGTCCAAGCCATCAAAATTTAAGACCAAGCAACTCCAGTCTCACTGGAGGGTCTTCTTCGACGTTATCAATAAGTGCTTTACCAGAAAGCACTCAGGCCACGACTCGACATCCATTCAAGTACTAGCTATGTTTGCCGCCTTCGCATTTGATCGACACTATAATTATGCGGCGTTCATATTTGAGGAACTGAAGAGAGCAGTTCAAGAAAGAGGCACCAAAAGGGAAAGAAAATTTATTCCCTTTCAACGATTTCTACAGCTGTTTATCCAATATGCCATGGATAACGATGACGACATACATGAAAGACCGGAGGCAGATATATACAAGACTGTGGCTCTACAACGAGTCAAAATTCCAACTGACACTGCAAATGTCCCGGTCATGGACATACCACTTTCATTGCTATATCTAGCAGATCAAACCAGGAAAAGAGCACTAGTCCAGTGGTCGAACAAACCACCACCATCCACTCAGGTTCCCTCAAAGGTAACCAGTTTAATTCCACGACGAAATTGCACAAACACCATCACCCTCTTACTCGGAGAGAGGTGATGTTGAAACAGGTCACTCGCCGCCCCCAGTGACTGACCCTCATTTGACCAGGACTGAATCCCCACCCCGTATCACATCTCACGACGCCTTCATGGCGTCCCCCATGTAAGAGATGCCTCTGTGCAGCCTCCAACAACTTCTGGATCTGCACTCCCAACGGGGGAGGCAGAGAGGATGGAAGGAAGACTACACAAACGCCATCAGCTTCAGGCCATCCCAGGATTTCTCTCGAGATGTTAACGGAAGCTCTTCGTGCTACCGGATGTGTTTCCTGGGCTGATCTGGACGCCCTCAAGGCGGCTTCAGAGGAGCAACATACCACCCTTTTCTCATTTTTGAAGGGTAAGGGTGTTGCAACTCTGGAGTTGCCACCAGGTATCCCATCAGTCCAATAATCATCAATCCAACAACAAATAGTGGTACTTTCTGATCAGATTGAAAGCCTAAAAAGTCTAGTTCTTCAAGTCCAAGATCAAATGAACAACAGAATGGACCGGCTCGAATCGACAATGATTGATCTGCAATCATCATGCAGACCTCAGGCTGAATCCAGAAAACAAAAACATTATGATCAGGAGGACCCTGGTCATCCTGAGGGGGAGAAACGTCCCAGGATTCAGTCTGAGGGAGAAGTGCAGAGTGTAAGGGGAGTTTAAGCTGAACAAGGAGGGGGGGGGGGGGGGGGAGGTTCAAGGGCTTTAGGAGGTCCAACAGAAGAAGAGCTGACCTTGGCTATGGTAGTATTTGAGCCACCATCAGACAAAGTTGAGATCATATTAGTGTCTGACTCAAATTCTGATATTGATCAAGATTATCCGTTAATAACACCCAAGCCAGAGCCAGAATCTCCAGAGAAGTCATCCTCGTCATTTGATTTCTTGAAATCTCCCACCCATGTGCCTCAAGAGGAAATCATGTGAACCATAAAAGCTACCACCCCTACTCCAATAAATATCCCACTAGTCCAAACCACCCCACAAGTCCAATCTCCAGCCACCCAACCTGCCGAGTCATCAGGCCCAAGGACCGTAGACTGCTTTCAATCGGGGCCTGATGTAACTCTTGTGCATGATAGGAATGACCTAGAGTGGGTAAATGGGTTCTCGAAAGGAAAGATTCACTCTCTCTCAGCAGAAAAAAAGGATGCTTTAAGAATCAACCATCAGGGTCGAGTTTACTAAATGCTAGAGATTCTGCCAGCCGATATTGAGGAACCTCCGGTTCAAGGGTTGAAAGATTTTTTGATGAGCCTTTCTGCTGACGTTTTTCAACAACCCTTTCTCGAGGAAAGATTCAAAATGGTCTTCAGAAAGAAGCCAGACTCTTATAGTAGACGCTTATTGATGGTTCTCAGTGATGCATCCAGGGCTGAACAAGCCGAATATAATCAAATGATGCTGAGAGAAAAGAGACCAAAATCAGAGTATTGGTCTAACTCCAAGATCATAAAGGTTAATTCCATCAATCTATATAAGCAGACCCGTCTGTTCACTCTAGCATTCGATATCTTAAGAGAAGACGGGCCATCACGACAGATTTATGAGAGTGGCCTTGATTTTGTGAACATTGATGATGTGGAGACAATCCATAATAAGCTGAAAAATAGAATTAAAGGGCGATTAAGTCACATCACTGCTCTTGCGGCACTAACCAGAAGCATGAAACGCCGATCAATCATCATGTGCCTAAAAGACTTCCAGATAGAAATCGAGAGCTTTATGGTCAAAGTCAGTCTTAAGGCGCCTGAACAAGATATTTTTTCCCTTGATCATCATCCAGTGTACAAAGTTCTCATGGGAGGTCTGCAAGGAGTGATCTTTCTAAATAAAAATGGACACAAATGGTTCATGCGCTTTGAGGAGCTTCCATGTTACTCGGATGACACACTTCGATTGGTGAGAGCAGAGCTTAATAAGAGACTTCAAGAAGATGATGCTCAACTAATTTCAGAACTTAAAAGAAGACCTAAAGGGGGACTAGAAGATTAGATCCCAACCTTGGCCTTCGAGAAAGTGCAGAGCATGCCTGTTATCCTCCGCAATGATCGAAAAGGGGGAGATTGTTATATTATAAATTTCGATCAAGTGGAGTTTTATTTTGTAATAGTTAGTTTTAATTACAATATTTACTTAAATTTTTTAATCAATTACTATTATACCCTTTAGTGCATTTTAAAGATGAATGCCACATGTCATCATATTATTGCTTCTATCTTTTTCTCACTTTAGACTCCTTCTCATCCGATCCTATATATAAATATATATATATATATATATATATATATATATATATATATATATATATATATATATATATATATATATATATATATATATATATATATATATATAGGTTCAAGTGAGTATCACCCATTATGCAGCACACTAGAAGGTACCAGTCTTAAAAGTAATTTTTTTGAATTTTTTTTTTCATGAACATGTTTTAATTAACATTATGAAGATCATATGTGAATTTCACGCAAATCCGAACACTCTAAGTGCATGAAAACATGCATCACATAAATGTGCGTTCACATGTATTCAAAATTATGTAAGTGTGTGTTCACATCACTTTTTAGGAGCTAGGAGATGTGAATGTATGTGAAATTTACATATGATATTCATAATGTTAATTAAAACATGTTAATGAAAAAAAAATTAAAAAAGTGAAATGTATATGGTTCGAGAGAGTACCACCCATTATGTGAAATTTATATGTGAAATTTACATATGAAATTCATATATATATTCATAATATATATATATATATATATATATATATATATATATATATATATATATATATATATATATAATATGGTTCGAGAGAGTACCACCCATTATGCAGCGCACCAAAAGGTACCACCCTTAAAAGTAATTTTTTGGAAATTTTTTTCATGAACATGTTCTAATTAACATTATACAGATCATATGTGAATTTCACGCAAATCCGAACACTCTAAGTGCATGAAAACACACATCACATAAATGCACGTTCACATGTCTTCAAAATTATGTAAGTGTGTGTTCACATCATTTTTTAGGAGCTAGGAGATGTGAATGTATGTGAAATTTACATATGATCTTCATAATGTTAATTAAAACATGTTTATGAAAAAAAAATTTAAAAAAAGTTTTTTTAAAGGTGGTACCTTCTGGTGCGCTGCATAATGTGTGGTACTCTCTCGAACCATATTATATATATATATATATATATATATATATATATATATATATATATATATATATATATATATATATATATATATATATATATATATATATATATATATATATATATATATATAGAGAGAGAGAGAGGTTCAATGGAAAACCACCATGCACCTGAAAACTTGTGAAAACCGCCCTGCACCACTACAAATGCATCAAATTCCCCGCGTGATGCATCAAAATCTCGCGTGATGCATCAAATTTCCCGTGTGATGCATCAAAATCCCGCGTGATGCATCAGCTTATTTATGATCATGCCACCGCGTTTTTAATGAAATGCACCCAATCGGACGGTATGCGTTGGTTTCCATAGTTTTCTGCTACATAGTGGTTTTCCATTTAACCCACCCCTATATATATATATATATATATATATATATATATATATATATATATATATATATATATATATATATATATATATATATATATATATATATATATGTATATATATATATATAGACACACACACACATACATATATATATAAATGGGATAATTACAGAATTTAAATTTAGTGTAGAACTGTAGAACTAATATCGTTCATAGATTAGATTAATATAAGGGCATTGCTACATGTACATCATCTTTCCTTAATTTTTACTAATCACACACCCCTTACTTAGATGATTTTTGTTAATGACCTGAGACTCATTTATTAAGAGTTAATCTCCTCTCACATTAAGAAGGGGGATGTGTGATTAGCAATTAAGGGGTGTGCATATATAATTACCCTTAATCTAATAATCTTGATTAAAAGAATCAAGTGTGGAATTAGTAAAAAAGATTGATATTAATGATATTTTAATTCGGTAAAAATGGAAAACATTGACAATATCAAAAAGATTGACATTATCAATAAAAATATTCTATTTGTTGAATTAAAATAACATTAATATGATTATATTTAAATCAAAAAAATTGCACAAAAAAACAAGAGTTTTATACTCTTTAAAACGAGACAAATCATGATATATATATATATATATATATATATATATATATATATATATATATATATATATATATATATATATATATATATATATATATAAATGGGATAATTACAGAATTTAAATTTAGTGTAGAACTGTAGAACTAATATCGTTCATTGATTAGATTAATATAAGGGCATTGCTACATGTACACCATCTTTCCTTAATTTTTACTAATCACACACCCCTTACTTAGATGATTTTTGTTAATGACCCGAGACTCATTTATTAAAAGTTAATCTCCTCTCACATTAAGAAGGGAGGTGTGTGATTAGCAATTAAGGGGTGTGCATATAGAATTACCCTTAATCTAATAATCTTGATTAAAAGAATCAAGTGTGGAATTAGTAAAAAAGATTGATATTAGTGATATTTTAATTCGGTAAAAATTTCAAAAAATTAATTTTAAGGGTGGTACCTTCTGGTGCGCTGCGTAAGAGGTGGTACTCACTTGAACATATATATATATATATATATATATATATATATATATATATATATATATATATATATATATATATATATATATATATATATATATATATATATAGGGTTGGGATCATTGCAGAACCTTAATTTAGTGCAGAACTATAGAACCAATCTAAACCATTGGATTATTATATAACATTAGGGATAAGATGGTAATTATGCAATTAACATTGAATTAATAGTACCCTACCAAGTTTGACTGCCCACTTTGACCATTTTTTACTCTTTTAATATCGAAGGTACATGCAGTGTTGAATGTGTGATATAAACTGTAATTCGACATCGAATGATCTCTATAAAATATATTGAATGGAGGTCTAGGTAAAAAAAAATTTTACGAAAAATAAACACGTAAATTTTTTTTGAAAAAAATATATCATTACTATTCTCATCAAATCAACCAACTTTTGACTACTAATTTTGTCCATTATTTTGGTTCTGTTAATTTTGAATGTACATGCAGTGTTGCATCGACGTTGGATATACGACATCAAGTGTTCATTCGACATTGAATTATATCGGTCATGCTACGTTGCATCGTAGTCTGGGTAATTTTTTTTTACGAAAAATAAACACGTAAAATTTTTTCAAAAAAAATATATCATTACTATTCTCATTAAATCAACCAACTTTTGACTACTAATTTTGACCATTATTTTGGTTCTGTTAATTTTGAATGTACATGCAGTGTTGCATCGACGTTAGATATACGACATTAAGTGTTCATTCGACATTGAATTATATCGGTCATGCTACATTGCATGGTGGTCTGGGTAATTTTTTTACGAAAAATAAACACGTAAAATTTTTTCGAAAAAAATATGTCATTACTGTTCTCATTAAGTCAACCAACTTTTGACTACTAATTTTGACCATTATTTTGGTTCTGTTAATTTTTAATGTACATGCAGTGTTGCATCGACGTTGAATATACGATATCAAATGGTCATTCGACATTGAATGATACCGGCCATGCTACATTGCATGGTGATCTGGGTAATTTTTTTTACGAAAAATAAACACATAAAATTTTTTCGAAAAAAATATATCATGACCGGTCTCGTTTTAAAGAGTATAAAATTCTCGTTTTTATGGTATAATTTTTTTGATTTAACAATTAATCATATTAATGTTATTTTAATTTAAAGAAAAAAGATATTTATTTTACTAATGCCAATCTTTTTGCAATTTCCAATCTATTCCTAATTAAAAAATCACTAATGCCAATCTTTTTTTCACTAATTCTAAACTTTATGATTTTAATCAAGACCATTAAATTAATCTAATCTATGGACGATATTTGTTCTACGTTTCTACACTAAATTTAGGTTCTGCAATGATCTCATCTATATATATATATATAATTTCATGCAACAAATTATGTCTATTTTTAGTGTTTTTTATATGATTTTAAAGGACAAGAGCAAAAGACCAACGTCATGTGGATAGGTTTTGACGTCATAATAGTTTGATGCGTGAAGGAGTCTCCAAAGAGGTCATAAAGATGCTTGCTATATATATATATATTAATGTAATACTTATCAATATCGATCTAAATCTCATTGTTGTTGGTATTCTATAAAACTAAAAAAATAATATATATCAGTATATATAATCTATCTATAATAAATACTAATAAAAAAGTAAATATATACTCATTTTTCGTGAAATCACGTGTCGTGATCATGCATTGACAGGTGTCACTAGAGTTTTTGGTTTAAAGTATAAATAATAAATAATTCCATTAATTTTCTAGTGCAAGTTATTGTTGTCCATGTACAAGTTTACATTTGTTGGGCCTATAGTTTGGGCTTTTACTACAAACAAAATGTCATTTAGTGACAAAAAGTGTCACTAAAAGTCAAATAGGTGTCACTATAGTTGTCAAATATTTTCATCTACACAACAAAAAGAGTATGTAAAAGTGGAGTAAGTACAAATTCATAGTGATTGAAACTGTGTTGGTATAAGCTTCAAGTATTTTTGTGAGAGATTGTTGGTGTCACTGTTTAAAAAAAAGTGTGGCAAAAAGGTTGATCTATATTTACTCTTTTTCTTAGGTGACACTAAAAGTATGATATAGTGTCTCTTTTTTAAGTGTCACTAAAAGTGTGTGTCATTAAGTGACACTTTCTTGTAGTAGTTAAGTGTTCTAGCAGCTTAAGTCAATATACTTTGGCAGATTCTATTTTGTTGAGGCGGTGGCTACAAGGGTTTGTTTTTTCGAGCTTCAGTCTGTTCTTTTGAAACACCCATATTAACGTAATATAATATTTAATGGGGTTACTTAAGATTAATCATAATTAACATGATTTTTTAAAAAAAATCGGGCATGACCCGCTCGCACGGAGTCAATATCCCTGTTTGCTTTTAAACCATTACTTGAAACATAAGGTGAATTTATAACATACTTTTACTAGATCACAATATCTATGATCAACCCAAAAGACATTACATGTCTTTATATATACATGTCAAACATGATGGTAGACAACTACCCAATTACCTCCCAAGTGTATAAACATAGCTTTGCCGAAGTTAAGGCTTCAGAGCCGGCAATCACCTTGCCTTTACTAACATCACACGAGGTATGTAAAAGTGAGGGGTTAGCAAATAAAATTTGTTAAGTGAGTTACTAGATCGATATGGAGTTCAAAACATACAACATGTATTAATATTAGAATGGTTATAAAATGATAAGTGCAATATCTTTTAATAAAATGGTGTGGGCATAGCCTTTTAATTTGCATAGGTTGCGATGCATAGCTCGCTAACCCGCTGTTGCCAACCAACCGGCATCCATGTCTCGCGGTGCAACTCCAACCGGTGCCCGAAGTCTGACCACCTATACACGAGCTCAAGCGGTATTGGAATTTATACGCACAAACACAAAGTAAGGCGCTTGATAATAATAATGATAACCTGGATATCTAGTGATGCCAATGATAAATGAGCATAACTCACAATGGGGTAATCAAGTGAAGCATAAGTATGATATGTATGAATAAGGAATGATCATCAAGTATGACATGAAAGTCAAAGTATATAACTGGAGGTATCAAGTAAGGTTTTCTGGCCATAGGCGATGATCAAATAATAAACTGCCAACTAGGGCAGGATGCCATATAAAGTGGTGCTTAGTAGATATGCACAACGCCATAATTAAAAGAACATGCAAATATGTATGCAACACATATATCAATACTAGAACTCACAGTACGATAGACTATAATAGCCCTGAAGGCTCAATACGGCCAACCAGTCACTTAACGCCTCGAACCGACAACCGGAACTACTTTCAGCTCCAAACCTATCAAATAATGATATTCAAGGTATTCATAAGCTTATAATAGTATCTCATAAGGGTTGGAAGTTATTTTATTGGAGTTCAAAACACTTCAACTATGACATCTATTGCTAAACCATCGATTAAGGAGATGGTTAATTTGATTGGAGTTCAAAATGCGAATAATTTTGCCAATCATATTGAGAAATCAGAATTGTTTTCTAATTTGGATCTAGAACCATGAGTGGTTCTTGAAGGCAATGGTGAAGTTGCTAAGTGTGACGTGCATAAGCGGGAGATTCTTTGGGTGACAAGTGTGATGAATGTGAATATCACGACAATGGTTTCCAATGCAGAATTGGTAAGATCTGAACCCAATGAATGGTGGATTGACACTGGTTCTACCAGACATGTGTGTCCGGAGAAAAGTTTGTTTACTACTTTGAAAGTAGTTAATGGAGAAAAGATCTTCATGGGAAACTTTGATACGGTTGATGTTAAATGTGAAGGAAATGTAATCTTGAAGATGACATCCGGAAAAGAGCTTACATTGACAAATGTTTTGTATGTACCGGAAATTCGAAAGAATGTGGTTTCCGGATGGCTGTTAAACAATTTTGGATTTAAAATGGTTTTTGAATCTAATAAATTTGTTTTGACCAAGAATGATCATTTTGTTGGAGACGGTTTTGCTTTGAATGGAATGTTCAAAATAAATTTGATGATTTTGAAAAACAATTTTAATAAAACGACTACAAAATTATGTTTATTTGACCGAGTCATCAAATGTATAGCATGGACGATTTGGACATGTCAATTTCAATTCACTACGTCGTTTAATTAAGTTAAATTGTATTCCATCTTTTCATATTGATTCAAATTATAAATGCCAAACTTGTGTTGAAGCCAAACTTACAAAATCGTTTTTCCAATCGGTTGAAAGAATAACCGAACCACTTGATATGATTCACACGGATGTGTGTGATTTAAAATCCATTCCTACGAGAGGTGGTAGTAAGTACTTCATCATGTTTATTGATGATTGTACTAGATATTACTATGTTTACTTAATAAAAAGTAAAGATGAAGCAATTGATAAGTTTGTTTTATATAAACAAGAGGTTGAGAACCAACTCAACAAAAAGATCAAGGTTGTAAGAAGTTATCGAGGAGGTGAATATGTGTCACCTTTCACGGATCTAAGTGCTCAACATGGAACCCGACACGAATTCACTGCTCCTTACTCACCTCAACAAAATGGAATTGCGGAAAGAAAGATCGAACCTTGAAAGAAATGATGAATGCCATGTTAATTAGTTCGGGAATGACCCAAGAAATGAGGGGGAAGCTATCCTCTCGGCTACTTATCTTTTGAATAAGATACCCCGCAAGAAAATAGAAATAATGCCGTATGAACTTTGGATGCCCAAGATTTCTCAAAGGTCTTAAGACTAGGCCCCAGTAGTAATGCAATATCAATCAGGAAACTAAGATAATAGTTAACAATGCGGAAGTAAAGTTAATTACAAACACAGACAAATTTAAGTAGCAAGGTACAAACTTCTAGACTATTACATCAAATCACATAATATAGACTAGCCCCGAACCCCAAATCTCTATCATCTGACAATACCTAGGTGTTGAAACAGGTTCTAAGCCACTTCAAGCTCTTTCACAGTCCTAACCTATGAACTAGGTCCAGCCAATCCTTTACCTTTACCTGAAAAATAATGCAACAACGGGGTAAGCTTATTTGCTTAGTGAGAATGTAGACTTTCACATTTAACATGCAATTATGAACGCGGAAAGCTCAAGCACTGCACTCGGCTCATGCACAGTTCAGCTCTATTGCTCATGCACTGCACTAGGCTCATGCACATCTCAAATCTCGAAGGGACATTGGACAATTAAATGCTATTTGATGCGCGTCATTGCTAAGCTCCCAGTTATAAAACTGTTGTTGCTCTTGAGACTTTTAGACAAATTCATAAGGAATGCTCGGATAATGATAACACCATACACACGCATCATTAGTGGGGATCAGCCACGTACTGGGCTAGCTACCGGTAATTGCTGTATGGGTATCATCAGAATGCTCAGCTCTAGCTACCCTTTATGCTTTCATCATGAAAATCAGCACATCATAAGCCTAGGATTAACCCAACACTGAGCAATAGTGGTGGTGTGAAGCTTAACAATCAAATGACTCATCAATGAATAAAAGCTAGAAGAAGAAATGCTCAACTCAACAAATCATAGTAAACATACTATGATAATATGTCTATATGCTCAGGATCAGAATGCCAATAAAATCAGAATAAAGCAACAAAAGTCTCAATTCACATAATTTGCAGTTAAAGTAAAATCTACAACTCACTGTTACTGGTTAGTTGTACTTTCTGGCTCTGGCTCTATTGCTCACAATTTGTAGTGGGTTAGAACCACTATCTGACTTATATCAGCCTTACAGACAGCTTGCCACTTTGCTATAGCCTTCAATGGTGCTCTTTATATGTCTTTTAGCTTCTCTTGTTGCTCAATCTGTTATTCATATCATTTCTGATATTTATTAGCTTTTATCATCTGAATAACATATTCAGTGTTCCTTCGTTTGTCTTCAATCTCAAAGTCTCATATTTTAATTATATTGAGATGAATATGGCCAACAATTCCCTTAAAATATTTCATTTAGGTTCAATGGTTTAATTTGTCCTATTATACTCTGTTGAATCATCATTAAACTTAGAACCTGCATTGACGTGATTAAGATAACTCATAAGGCTTTATATCCTTTTTCATGGACCTATATGTCTTTTAAGTCATTTTAAGCTTTCATTACACATTTAAATTCTTAAGAAAGCATATTTAATCATGGTACTCATTTATTGATGAAATAAGTGCAATAACATGCTTTTAGTTGAATTTTTTATAACCCAATCCACATATCCTTATGTTAAATCATGTCCTTAAATTATGTCCTTTATCTTAATGCCTTTAATTTGAATACCATTTTAGTGTTAGGAGTTATGAGTCATGTGTTTATTAAAAATAACATATTCTTTTATGTATAATTACACACACCAGATCCTGTATCTCAATTTGATGCATGTATATAAGCTTTTATAAGCCTTAATCGTGTTTAAATGACCGCACCAACATACATGTTCATTCATTCCAAGTTTGATGCTATTACATATATTTTGATAAGTCTTGGTTTCTATTATTGATCACTCATATGCACATGTTACATTCCCAATTTAATTCACTACCTAATTGTGGATGTGTATATATATATATATATATATATATATATATATATATATATATATATATATATATATATATATATATATATATATATACATAAGAAGGTTGTTGATATATTTTCAATATGGTGTAACAAGATGAAAGGCTGCTGCAATTTTTACTTTATGTTTCTTGTTTGTGCATGGCACCCACGCTCAAGACAATACATATATATACATGCTGGACACACACTGCACATGTATATATGTGTGTGTGTGTATATATATATACACACACACACATGGCTGCATACATATTGCACACACACACACACACACACACACTTTTTAAATTATATCCCAAAAGGAAGGAACATGGGTTGTTGCTGTTATATATATTCTGCACACACTTACACTTTTGCTTCACTTTAATGCAATAAAAGGAAATGACAAATAAAAAGGTTGCTGTGACTTTATATATAAATCATGGTGCTGTTTTCACTTTATACACACAACACACCTACACTTACTCTTTACATGCAAGGAAAAAGAAAAGAGAATGGGAAGGCTGCTTTTGCTTTTGTTTTCCTGATTCTGTTTCTATACAATTTCGGCACACACTACAGCATATATATGTATGTATTTATATCTATTGTATGTGTTTCTGTTCTTGTTTTATTAAGACTGCACACACAAAAAATAGGAAAAAGGTTGCTGTCACCTAGCTAGCTGCACACACAAAAAATGGGAAAAATGCTGTTTTGTTTCGAAAGAATTCAGAATTACCGAAACCTTTTAAGGTTTCGGTAGAAGTCAAGGTTTTGGTAGAATATACATGGTCTCGATAGTTTTCAGTTTCAGTATTATGGCTGTTTTGGTGGTGGTTTCAGGGTGTTATCGAAACCATCATGGTTTCGGTACTATCTTTGTTGTTTCGGTACCCATGCAGAAATATACGCACACACTCAGTACTTTATCTTTTCTGTTTTTCTTTCTTTTTCAGCAATGACAGCATCAAATTAAGGAGGATAAGGGTTGATTGATGCTTCTAAATTATGAACAACACATACACGATTGCAACAAAATCTTGACCGAAGGCCATATAGCTTTCTTGGCCTTCTCATTTTCGGCAAAAACAAAAATGGAAAAGAAATGGACTGCAACAGTTACTTCATTTTTAGGTTTCAGAACATCAATATCAAACTTGGAGTTGATGCTTCAAATTGCTTACATAATTGATTAAACACATAAGAAGGACATGCATGTATTTCATTCTTAATTTTAAACATATACTGAAGATGAATTTGAGATTTTGAAGATCATATGAACACTTGGAAATTTCCAAGAACCGTAGGTTCCATATACACACATAGATGAATTTTAATTTAGTTTATTTACCTTGAAATTATTATGTAAACTTGTAGAGTCCTTGATGCTTGATACTTTCTTGTTAATCTCTTGACTTTAATTTCACTTTTGTTGCAAGAATGATGATATTCTTGATGATGCATGGAACCGTATATAGAAGGAGAGAAAAGCAGGAGACTTAATTTCGTAGAAATGAGCATTAAGTCTCCTTTTTAGGGATTTATATAATTTCAAGTTTCATTCTTTATAATTTAACCACAAAAGTTGCTTTTCTTTTAAATCAACCTAATACATTTATAATTTGGTCCACTTGACTTTTATTAACTAAATAACAATTTATTACTTGCTTTACAAATTTATATTTTAAATCTCTTAAAATAATTATCATTTAGCTTATAGTTAACGTTAAACTTTGTTAATTGTCGTTGATTAAAGTTTAGGTCGTTACAGAATGGGCTCCACCACGCATAACTTCGTCCCCGAAGTTGTCTATGTTCAGATAAGCATAGTTAGGAATTACAAGGTAGGTATGATCCCTAAATCTATCACAAACTTGCTGGTGATTATTGAATGAGCACCATCTGCCTCTTCGTAACTTCTTGCTTCTTTTGGCTTTTACAACCAGTACATTCACTGTTTTCCATATTATACAACTTATTAGCTGATTTATGCACTGACTTAAAGCATTTTAGGAACTCTGACTTATCAATAATACATTTACTATGTGGACTTATGCTTTGAGATTTAAAATATGCTTCAATCAATTTGGGTAGCAACTCAATACATTAATTAGCTCACATCTCTCATTAGTTTGATCTTGAACTAGTTTTAGGGCTTTTGGAGTCTGATATCTGTATTTTATGGAACAATTTCTTTTATTGATGAAGTTACAATCATCAATCGCTTGGCTAATTTCTAATATACGCTGACTGTTGTGGAGACTTGTAATTTCTTTGCACTGACAAGCAAATGGAATAAGAATTCCATTTAATTTTACATATAGACTTATGTTTGACTTTTCATTGGTAATTCTCTAAATTTAAAATTACTTCACTCTTTTGGTAGAATCTTTTTATTTTATGCGGAGTTAGGTGGAATAGGAATTCCATATTGGCTATCTCACTAGTCTCGCGTCGACATAATGAGAATCCAACACTTACATTCATATTGACATATCACGGGCTTTTCATCGGCCATTTATGACCACTCGCTTGACTTTACAAAATTTCAATTTATTTCTTGTTTGACTCTAGCTTTGTGCCTCTGACTTCTTTGATTTCTATGCATGTTGACATTGGGTGCTTAACAATTTGGTTCAAAGATTCCCTTCTTAATAAATTTTATTGGATCAATAACTTCTACCTCTGCCTTATTAAGAGACACGTTGTAATCATTCAGATTACAAGGATTTACGAAGAAGCTTGTGTTTAGCATTTAATTTTTAATTTCCATAGGGCTTTTGAATCGTACACGATTCAGATTACAATACCTATATTGTTTATAGGTATAATTTCTGATTGGAAAGGTATTTGAATTGTAACTTCAACTGATACAACCCATATCTCATCCTCATTATTCACTATCGATGACAGGGTTGTACAGTTAACTCAATACTTATTTTGGAATTGAAATTCATCTGGCAACGGAATTAAATCATTATAGCATATAAAACACTTATTATTAGTTACCATTGTGGTCTTTTGGCGTTTCTGGTGTCTCCTCGGCATCCTCAGCAGTTATATGGAAAGCTCGCGCCTTTGCTGTAGGTATCATTGTAGTACTCTGTTGGATTGCTCTGCCAACTGGTTGTTCAGGATTAGTAAGCATGCGTGCATTTGGGCAATGCTTGGCATAATGTCCACGCTCACCACAGTTGTAGCATACGTCGTTTCTTACTGGGCACTCATCACTTCCATGTCCAATCTGTTTCTAGGTGTAACAGATCACATCTCTAGGGTTGCAGCGTCCACTATGCAATTTACTACAACGTTTACACGATCGTGCTTCAGACTGTATGGAATAGACTCATAGTATTCTGAGGTGTAGAGAATGCTCGTGACTGTTGCTAACTGGACTTTGATGAATTGACGAATCTACTGGATTTCTGTTTCTTAGGTGGAGATGGACAAGCTAGTAGGACTTATAGCCATCATAACGGGTTCACAACTAGAATTTGTGAATTCCCGCTCCACTTGCTGCTTCCACTATACTGAGATATGTTTTGAACTTTATGCTACTCATTTGTCTTCTATATATTAGATTCAGACCCAGTATGAATCTATTTATCTTACGCTCTTTTGTTGCTACTTGATATGACGAGTAGCCGCAAAGTCTCGAGAACTCGTGCTCATATTCATCAACGGTTTTTGTTCCTTGTTTCAATTGCATCAACTGTATCTCGAGTTCGTCTTGTTTGTCCGTTGGACAGTATTTGGCGTTGAACATTTCCAAGAACTGCTCCCAGTCCAGTGTCATAATTTCTTCGTCACCGTAGATGCTCTTTTGCGTCTTTCACAAGGCTTTAGCAGCTCCAACGAACAGTGCTGTAGCAAACCTAACTCTATTGCTGTCCAGACATTCTGAGATACAATCTAACACTTGTATTGGGTTTACTGTGCCTTCAAACATTATGGCACCACTCTCTTTGAATTCTTTAAATCTACAGCCTTTTGGCTGCTCAACTCGTTCATTGACATGCACATTATCAGAATCAGATTCGCTTGACTGTTCAGTTTGCTTCTATTATGTTTATTTTTCTTTTCAGTTTTCTTTATTGATTCAATTTGTTCAAACATAAACTTGTTTTGTTGCTCATTATTCTTGGTTATTATTTGTTGCATCATTTCCAGGACTTGCTCTGGGGTCATGCAACCTGATGGTCCACCTTCTCCTGACATAGCTCTAAAATACACATCACTAAATAATTAATTAGCTCACTGGTCTAGTACTTTGTACCCTTTCATGCCCCGTCCTACTAGTCTCTGAAATCTATCTTAGTTCAAGCCATCCTATCATGATTGATACTATATCATTGCACAAGTTTGAGATCATGTATTACACATAATACAATGATTCACTCAAACTATTGCTCTGATACTATCCCGTAAGACCCAATGTTTCTCAAATGTCTTAAGATTAGGCCCCAGTTTTAATGCAATATCAATCAGGAAACTAAGATAATAGTTAATAGTGCGGAAGTAAAGTTAATTACAAACAGAGACAAATTTAAGTAGCAAGGTACAAACTTCTAGACTATTACATCAAATCACATAATATAGACTAGCCCTGAACCCCAAAGCTCTATCATCTGACAATACCAAGGTGTTGAAACAGGTTCTAAGCCACTTCATACTCTTTCACAGTCCTAACCTATGAACTAAGTCCAGCCAATCCAATACCTTTACCTAAAAAATAATGCAACAACGGGGTAAGCTTATTTGCTTAGTGAGAATGTAGAATTTCACATTTAACATGCAATTATGAACGCGGAAAGCTCATGCACTGCACTCGGCTCATGCACAGTTCAGCTCTATTGCTCATGCACTGCACTAGGCTCATACACATCTCAAATATTGAAGGGACATTGGCCAATTAAATGCTCTTTGATGCGCGTCATTGCTAAGCTCCCAGTTATAAAACTGTTGTTGCTCTTGAGACTTTTAGACAAATTCATAAGGAATGCTCAGATAATGATAACACCATACACACGCATCATTAGTGGGGATCAGCCACGTACTTGGCTAGCTACCAGTAATTGCTGTATAGGTATCATCAGAATGCTCAGCTATAGCTACCCTCTGTGCTTTCATCATGTAAATCAGCACATCATAAGCCTACCATTAACCCAACACTGAGCAATAGTGGTGGTGTTAAGCTTAACAATCAAATGACTCATCAATGAATAGAAGCTAGAAGAAGAAATGCTCAACTCAACAAATCATAGTAAACATACTATGATAATATGTCTATATGCTCAGGATCAGAATGCCAATAAAATCAGAATAAAGCAACAAAAGTCTCAGTTCACATAATTTACAATTAAAGTAAAATCTACAACTCACTGTTACCGGTTAGTTACACTTTCTGGCTCTGACTTTGTTTCTCAAAATCTGTAGTGGGTTAGAGCCAATGTCTGACTTATATCAGCCTTACAGACAGCTTGCCACTTTGCTATAGCCTTCAATGGTGCTCTTTATATGTCTTTTAGCTTCTCTTGTTGCTCAATCTGTAATTCATATCAGTTCTGATATTTATTAGCTTTTATCAACTGAATAACATATTCAGTGTTCATTCGTTGGTCTTTAATCTCAAAGTCTCATATTTTAATTATATTGAGATGAATATGGCCAACAATTCCCTTAGAATATTTCATTTAGGTTCAATGGTTTTATTTGTCTTATTATACTCTGTTGAATCATCATTAAACTCAGAACCTGCATTGACGTGATTTAGATAACTCATAAGGCTTTATATCCTTTTTCGTGGACCTATATGTCTTTTAAGTCATTTTAAGCTTTCATTACACATTTAAATTCTTAAGAAAGCATATTTAATCATGGTACTCATTTATTGATGAAATAAGTGCAATAACATGCTTTTAGTTGAATTTTTTATAACCCAATCCACATATCCTTATGGTAAATCATGTCCTTAAATTATGTCCTTTATCTTAATGCCTTTAATTTGAATACCATTTTAGTGTTAGGAATTATGAGTCATGTGTTTAATTATTAAAAATAACATATTCTTTTATGTATAATTACACACACCAGATTCTATATCTCAATTTGATGCATGTATATAAGCTTTTATAAGCCTTAATCGTCTTTAAATGACCGCACCAACATACATGTTCATTCATTCCAAGTTTGATGCTATTATATATATTTTGATTAGTCTTGGTTCCTATTATTGATCACTCATATGCAAATGTTACATTCCCAATTTAAATCACTATCTAATCGTGGATGTGTGTGTATATATATATATATATATATATATATATATATATATATATATATATATATATATATATATATATATATATATATATATATATATATACATATAAGAAAGTTGCTGGTATATTTTCAATATGGTGTAACAAGATGAAAGGCTGCTGCAATTTTTACTTTATGTTTCTTGTTGTGCATGGCACCCACACTCAAGACAATACAAATATATACATGCTGGACACACACTCAGTACTTTATCTTTCCTGTTTTTCTTTCTTTTTCAGCAATGAAAGCTAATTAAGGAGGATAAGGGTTGATTGATGCTTCTAAATTATGAACAACACATACACGATTGCAACAAAATCATGGCCGAAGGCCATATGGCCTTCTTGGCCTTCTCATTTTCGGCAAAAACAAAAATGGAAAAGAAATGGACTGCAACAATTACTTCATTTTTAGGTTTCAGAACATCAATTTCAAACTTGGAATTGATGCTTCAAATTGCTAACATAATTGATTAAACACATAAGAAGGACATGCATGTATTTCATTCTTAATTTTAAACATATATTGAAGATGAATTTGAGATTTTGAAGATCATATGAACACTTGAAAATTTCCAGGAACCGTAGGTTCCATATACACACATAGATGAATTTTAATTTAGTTTATTTACCTGAAATTATGATGTAAACTTGTAGAATCATTGATGCTTGATACTTTCTTGTTAATCTCTTGACTTTAATTTCACTTTTGTTGCAAGAATGATGATATTCTTGATGATGCATGGAAATGTATATAGAAGGAGAGAAAAGCAGGAGACTTAATTTGGTAGAAATGAGCATTAAGTCTCATTTTAGGGATTTATATAATTTCAAGTTTCATTCTTTATAATTTAACCACAAAAGTTGCTTTTCATTTAAATCAACCTAATACATTTATAATTTGGTCCACTTGAATTTTATTAACTAAATAACAATTTATTACTTGTTCACAAATTTATATTTTAAATCTCTTAAAATAATTATCATTTAGCTTATAGTTAACGTTAAGCTTTGTTAATTGTTGTTGATTGAGGGCCTATATTTATATTAGATGGAGGAAAAGCTCCCGCTGGGCCGAGTGTTCGCTCACTTCTCGTGATCGCTTAGAGCCCCTCTTCCATCAATAGGTACTCCCAAGGCAGGTAGGCTGCACGCGGCTAGGAAGGCTACGCCCCATGCGTCAGTTGTTTAGGTCGTTACAGGATGGGAAGAGAGCTATCCTATAAGTACTTATGAGTGTGGGGGTGCCTAGCAAAGGTTCTTGTACCGTCACCTAAGGCTCAAAAGATAGGACCCAAAACGGATGACTGCATATTTATTGGTTATGCACATCATAGTAGTGTCTATCGGTTTCTTGTGCATATGTCTAAAAATCCGGAGATTCACAAGAAAATCATCATGGAATCAAGGAATGCATCCTTCTTTGAAAATATATTTCCTTATTTACAAAAGGATCGTGCTAGTTCGTCTAAATCGATTGATAAAAATGTCCAAGATGAGACATTAGGACAACCTGAAAGAGAAGAGGTTGAGCCTAGAAGAAGTAAAAGGAAAAGGGTTGAAAAATTATATGGAGATGATCTTGTCACTTACATGGTTGAAAGTGAACCCAAAACTTACCAAGAAACGGTAACTTCTTCTGAAGGACCTCAATGGAAAGAAGCCATCAAGAGTGAAATTGAGTCAATCTTACAAAATCATGCTTGGGAACTAGTGGACCTTCCTGAAGGTTGTAAACCACTAGGTTACCGATGGATTTTTAAGAGGAAAATGAAACCCGATGGTTGCATTGACAAATATAAAGCATGTTCGGTAATCAAAGGTTACAAACAAAAGGAGGGTGTTGATTACTTTGATACATATTCGCCGGTAACGTGAATAACATCCATTAGATTGGTGTTTGTCATTGCCACAATAAGAAAACTAGAAGTGCACCAAATGGATGTGAAGACGGCTTTTCTAAACGGTGATTTAGAAGAGGAGATCTACGTGGAGCAACCCGAAGGTTTTAGTGCTCCCGGACATGGAAAGAAAGTTTGTAGGTTTGTTAAGTCATTATATGGCTTGAAGCAAGCTCCCAAACAATGGCATAAAAAATTTAACCACGTCATGCTAGAATGTGGATTTAAAATTAATGAGTGCGACAAGTGTGTGTACATGAAAGATACAAAACATGGATATGTCATTCTTTGTTTATACATAGACGATATGCTTTCGTTGGTAGTAACGAAAGAATGATTAATTCAACAAAAGAGATGTTGAAATCCAAATTTGACATGAAAGACATGGGTTTAGAGGAAGTGATTCTTGATATTAAAATCACACGAACCCAAGATAGTCTTGTGTTAAGTCAAACTCATTATGTGGACACAATTCTTGAGAAATTTAGAAATGGTGATTCTGGTATCGCTAGAACTCCAATTGACACTAGTAAACATCTATCGAAAAATAGAGGTGAAAGTCTTAATCAACTTAAATACTCAAGAACTATTGGCAGTCTAATGCATCTAATGTCTTGTACCAGACCGGACATAGCATATGCTGTAAGCAGACTAAGTAAGTACACGAGTAATCCAAGTCGGATACATTGGAAAAGTGTGATACGAGTACTTCGGTATTTGAGATACACTCGAGAGTACGGATTGCGTTATGAGAGATATCTAAGCTGTGATAGAAGGATACAACGATGCGAATTGGATATCCGATATATAAGATTCTAGATCTACAAGTGGATATGTATTTACAATTGATGGGGCTGTTATTTCTTGGAAGTCTTCCAAGCAAACAGTGATAGCTAGATCTACAATGGAATCTGAATTCATCGCATTAGATAAATGTGGTGAAGAAGCCGAATGGTTACGTCAATTTATTGAAGACATACCAAAGTGGCCGAAACCCGTTTCAACCGTCACTATACATTGTGATAGCCAAGCTACAATTGGTAGAGCGCATAACATAATGTATAATGGTAAGTCAAGGCATATTAGACATCGGCATAAATCGATACGACAACTACTCATCAGGTGTTATTACTATTGACTGTGTAAAGTCAAAGGATAACATTACGGATCTGCTTACGAAAGGCTTAAATAGAGAGTTAGTTTTGAAGTCGTCAAAAGGAATGAGACTAAAGCCCATGAATGAATAAATTCATACGAATGAAAACCTTACCTTGTTGACTAGAGATCCCAAGATCTTGGTTCAAAAGGACAACCTATTTATATGAATAAAGTGTGGTCACTGTGGGGGGTTGTGAAAAACTCCTAGTTCATTCATATATGATTTCTAGAAGAAAATCATTTTACCTATTTATGATTTTAATGATTCGGGAGAAATCACCTATGTGAGAGAGAAGTGGGTTCGCTTCGAGTGGAATTGTAGGGGCACAAATCTTAGTAGCTCTCGCAGAACCAGGCTAATGTTCCATGACCATAACGGACACGACTATGAGGAGTTAACATTGTTAGGGAGATTCTTGTGTGAAGTGTATTGTCGTCTTCACAAACGGCAACTCAGTTCAAAGACATCGAGTTCTACTGACGGCTAGAAGGCTAAGTGCATTTCATAAGGGAAGGTTCAAAGGTTTACACCTTCCTATCCTATGCAAGATTTCAACCATTGGAAATTCATTGGAATTTTATGTGTCTTCGATCAATCTCATACATGTGGGGGATGATTGGAATGGTTTTCGATGGATCTCTCATTCATGTGGGGGATTGATGGAAAAAAGTGTAAATTTTTCAAAGAAAAATGTATTTTTCATATTTTTAGACCAAATATAATTATATATAACTATGAGATATATAATTAATATTTTGTGGGTTTGTATTCTCCTTGAAGAGAGGATTCCAACGATATAACAAACGTCCAAACCGGAGCTAAGATGAATGAGATATCGATGCTCAAAGATTGGTGTTTGGAATGAATGAAACACTTTCTAGTGGGTGAACTTGAGTCCCGCATAGAAAGGGAGATGGAAACCAAAGTGGGTTTATAAGGAGGAGTGTTCAAAGCCATGACAAGATTGTTTGTGGTTTCCCCCCACTGAACTCGTGTACGCCAACACTTGCGGACATGATGCAACTCCGAAAATCAGGGTTCGTGCGAGGCAACTTTTTACTCCGAGGGTCGCTGAAAGCTGTTACGACTTCAAAGAGCTGTTACGATTTGGTTTTCAACACATAATTACTCATATTAATTAACAATAAACCTTGTAATAATGGAGTATTACAAAACGGTTTTTGTAATTAAAAGATGATTAATTTTGTTGTTTCAATTCCAATTTCCTATAAAAAAATAGGAGATACAACACACCAAACACTTGAAAAACGCTTTGCATTCCACGAAAGTTTTTGCACTTTAACAGCAAGACGTGTTGCTTCCAATAACGAAGAACACTTCGAATTCACGTGAATTTCCAGGCAAGTTGGTTACCTTCGGCAGTACACACTGTATTGGCTGTTGTACCGTGGGAAACAGACTTCGAATCTGTTTTAAGGTAATCGTGTCAAACACGAGACTCAGCTTTCTTTTCCGTATTGTTATTTACTTTTCAGTATTTTTATTTCCTTTACTTGTAATTTTAATTTCCGTATTCTATTTCTTTCCGTGTATTGTAATTTAATTTCAGAATTGTAATTCGTAATACATTTCTTATATTTTATAATTGGTATCGAACACACTATTCCTACAATCCTAAAACAAATTTTTACAACCACGATACCGGTTATAAAATTAGGGATACTTGAAATTGTTTCTTCGATTCAAACAAGTTTTGTCTCAAAGTTAAAATTCTACACTTTTGTTTCGATTTAAATGAGTTTTATTTCGGAACAATTTGTGTTTTCCAGAATTATATAATCTTTTTGTCTTGATTCAAGCAAGTTTTAGGATGGAAAGGAAATTGAAAAGAAAGAAATTGTAGTCTTTTTGGCTCTAAAATTTTCCTACCAAAAATGGAAAGAAACAAAAGGAAAAAAGAAAATATCTATCTTTCTCTTTCTTTCCTCTCCTATATTTTCTTTTCACCCTCGAGAATACAGAGAGATCGATGAGGAGAGAAATCATTCTTGAGATCGATAAGATGGGTGGTCGTGGATCGTGAGATAACAAAGAGATCGGTGACAGAGGCGGAGCTTCTCGTGTAACACCCGCTAATTTCGAGTTAATTAATTTCGAATCGCTTAATTATATGTATAAGACATGAATTATTAATTCAATTGTTGCCATATAAAATAATGAATTTTGTAATTTTAAGGATTAGGAAAATAATTATAATATATATAAATTTGGATATGCATGCATGAATGCAACCTATCATCATCATCATCCAACCAACACATATATTCCTTTATATGTGAAAAACCCTAATAACAAACATTTTCACCTCAAAGAACATATAACCACTCTCTAGAATTTGAGCACTTTTTTCCTGATTTTTGGGGCTGGAATTCAAAGATTGGATCAACATTTTCATCATTTTCAACTCAAATCACCATCGGAGATTCATCAAGGTAACTCTATTCACACCATAATAATCACCATATACATGTATCAATCATAGAAATATAATTTCTGCTTATAGTATAATCTGAAATTAAACATGGAAACAATGATAAACAACACCTCCACAAATTTGGTTTCAAAGTTTCAAGAACAACAAAATGGATTTTCATGGATTTGGGTCAATAAATGGAAAACTTACATATAAAATGAATCAAATCAGGAAAATAGAATTGGAATCAATGGGTTTGAGTTGGGTAGTGGCCTGAGCACCTAAACCGGAGGTCGAACGGTGGCCGGGGAGGCTTGTGGCGGCGGCGGCGGCGGTTGTCGAGGGTAGCAGCCCTTGTTTTTTTTTCTTTGTTGGTTTCGTCTCCAGCTTCACCAAGGGGGGAGAGATGAGAGTAAGAGATAGTGAGTGTTGTGACCGGTTTCCGGCCGGAGAGAGGGGGGCCATTCGGTGGTGACGGCGGCGGCGTGGCCAGGGGTCACCATCATTTTCTTGTGACCGGCGGCTGCTTTCTATTTTTTTTTTTCTCTTCTGGATATTCAGCCGAGAGGGAGAGGGGGAGAGAATAATAGACTGGTGTGGGGTGGTGGTCAGACCGGTGCCGGAGACTTCACCGGCCGGCGACTTTTTCCCTGACCGGCGGCCTACCTCCTCCCTGCTTGTGTACCCGAGAAGAGAGAAGAGGGTTTAGATTAGGGTTTTATTTTTCTTTTGTTGTTCTTTTGAGTCTTTTTGGGTTTTTAGAAGTCAAAATATTGGACTTTAGTTTTTTTACAAATTCTTTGGGCTCAAATAAATTAAATTCTGTTGGGCTCCTTACTTAATCAATTAATCTTGGGCTATGAATTTTAATAAGAATTTAAAATTGTGTTGGGCTTAAAGATTAAATTGATTATGGATCCATGTTTCTTATTGGATTGATTAATTAAATTAAATGGGTTTGGTCTTTTATTTTAAATTGAGCTAAAATATATAAATTGGAATTTAATTGGTTAGATTTTTATTTATTTAAAATTTAGATGGGTTTCTTGTATTATTTTGGGTTGGGCTTATGTTAAAATATCAGATTTTGGGTTTAATCAGATATTTGTTAGGACTGAATAATTATTTGATTTTTGGGTCCATCTTAGTTGATTTAAATAAATTAGAGTTTAATGGGTGAGTTTAGCTCAAGTAAATTAAATGAGTTATCAATTAGCTTCCATTAGTGGTTGGACCACTAATTAATTTTGGGCTTTAATTGTTTAGTTACTTTAGACATTTAACTAATTTCTTAGTGGGCTACTTAGGTAGTCTAATATATGGGTTGACTATTTTATTACATAAAATTTAGTTTGGGTTAATATGTGAGTCGAGTTGGAGTGGATTTAGTATAGTCTAAAATACCATAAATAATTACATAGGTGTAATTTTAAAGAAATATCCTTTAATGATATAAATTGTGATATGTAAAGATTCTAATAAATCAAAGTTAACCGATTTAGTCACCGAATTTTAAATAGATATGGATATTGGACATTAGAAAAATATCGAGTTAAGAATATTATTAAATAGGCAGTGTAATTTTATATAAGGATTCTAGCGATTTGATTGAGACGGGTGACTCTCAGTAGTGCTTTCAGCTGATATTCGGATAGTCGCTTGGCGGGTTACAGATTGGCAAGCACTGTGAGTAATCGATTTAGTTTCGCGAATGAACATAAATGATATGCTTGCACTGGATATCTCTTTCGTTCCTATTGCCATGATTATTCTTTAACTATCATGTTTAGCCTTGAATGTTGTATTTATTTCGTTGCATTGAGCCGATATCTGAGAACCCTTTTCCCCAGTATGCATACTGTGTATTATGTGGATTGAGCGAGGCTGCTGTGTGCTTCCGAGTTGTATGGCGGGCGAGCCGCATGTTTTGTACACGTGCTAACCGAGCGAGTCGTACGCCGTGTACCTGTTATCGGGCGAGACGATAACAATATCCTATTCGTGTATGCTAAACCGAGCGAGTCGTAATGCTACACATGTTGAATATGAGCCGATATTTGTGTTGATCATGTTATATATGCTTGTCTGTGTTTTTAAATCTGTTACTCGCTAGGCGACGGCTTACCCCGGTTGTGGGGGCAAATTTTCAGGTTTAGCTGATAAGGGAAAAGTACCAGCTTCAGGATCTAGAGTTTGATGACTCGTGGTATCAGAAAATACTTCCGCATTTACTCTGATTTATATTTTGTACTTGGGACGGGTAGATCCCTAGACTTTCAATTTGGTTGTAATAATTAGATGTTATATTTTAGCGCACTCTGAATGAGGTGATTTTAGTTTATTTATGTATTGAAATTGAAGTTTGAGATTAGAACGCTTTATTTTTTAATTTGAAGATTATGTTGCAGATTTTAGTAAAAGCGCCACGTTATTAGAACGGGGCGTTTCAATATCGGAGACAGGTTTGGTTTAAGTGAATTAAGTACTTGTTGGTGCTTAGTCTTAAACCGTAAGATCATTAGTAGTGTAAGTTATGATTACGAGATAAACTCTATCCTGATGGCCTTAGGAAATTGGGTACGGTTAAGATAGGGTTTAACTGTAATCTTCATAAATATATGAACGTATACCCTTATGAGTAAACCAGAAACTAATCAAGTATGAAAATATAACTGAAATTTAATTTAATTCGTAAATTTAATTTCAGCATCATGGCTGATGATGAGAGCCACAGTCATCCACGCGATGAGCGAGTTGTTGTAGAGTCAGAGGATATAGAGCATTCTGACGGAGAGCGTGAGGATGGGGATGATTTAGATGATGATATTGGACCCGAGGGAGGACCGTTGACCCCTCGTGAGACCTGGATGATGAGGTACATGACCCGTTATGTACGGGATGTTATAGATGAGAGCCGCGCGGAGGTGCAGCAGGGTTTTCAGGAGATTCGTGACCTGATTGCTTCATCCCGATCTGATGCGGGAAATCTTTTGGTATCTGCTCCTACTGACGGGGGCAACATTGTGGGGACCGAGACTGACGGACGACGATCTGACCGTGCTTCGTTCAAGGCCTTTAAGGGGTCTGGAGCGAAAGAGTTCGATGGGACTATGGAGCCTGTGAAGGCTCTGGAGTGGCTCGAGTGTTCAGAGAGGGCATTTCGCCTGAGTCACTGTTTAGAGACTGATATGGTAGAGTATGCCGCGGGGATGCTAGTGGGCCCAGCGTTGACTTGGTGGAAGAACACCTCGAGGGCTATTGGTTCCGATCTGGTGGGGAAGATGACTTGGGCTCAGTTTAGGAAGAGATTCCAGGATCAGTACTGTCCAACTGACTTGACGAGAGAAATTGAGAGACAGTTTTTAGCTCTACGACAGGAGGGTCTGACAGTTCAGGAGTATGAGGCTGCGTTCAGGGAGAAATCTCAGTTTGTGACTAGATATGCGCTAGATGAGGAGATGAGAGTAGACATGTTTGTGACTGGGCTTCGTGCTGAGATTAAAGAGTTTGTTGAGATGCAGAGCTATAGGACCCTTGAGGAGGCAGTCATGAGCGCCCGGAAGCGCGAGCGAGCACTGTTAGGTTCTACTACTTCTGTGATGTCATCACCCAAGAAAGCTAGGACTGCGGGTCCTGATCGGTTATTTCAGACTTCTGCAAAATCATCTGGTTCTTCTTTCTCCCAATCCCAGCAGCAGTATACATCAGCGACACAGATGCCGCACGATTGCCAGCAGTGTGGGAAGAGACATACTGGATTATGTAGTGGTTTTTCTAGAGGGTGTCACGCATGTGGAGATACCAAGCACATCAGAGTTAACTGTCCGATACATCCGTTGATTTGCTTCGATTGTGGGGTTCAGGGTCATGTAGCGAGGAACTGCCCTCAGCGGAGGCAGAGTCAGAATATGAGTACTAGCATTGCATCTATGAGTCAGCAAGCTGCAGGACCAGCTCAGTCGAGGAGAGGCGACACTGATAGAGTTCCGACCCGTGCTTTTCAGATAAATCAATTTGCATAATTGTCTTTTAACTTACAATTCACGTTAAATTTTGTTAATCGCTGTTTGATTAAAGTCCAGGTCGTTACAGAATGGGCTCCACCACGCACAAACTTCGTCCCCGAAGTTAGATATGTTCGAACAGACTTAGGCAGATAGCTTTTATGATATCCTGATTCCCAAGACTGATACGAACTTTTGTGGTGTTTCCACTGAACGAGCACCATCTGTATTTCATATCTTTTATTTCTTTGAGATTCTTAAGCATAAGAATTTAAATTTTTCTTTTCAGAGTTCATATTTGATTCAATACTTTTGCTGTTTGATCATTTTAGAAGTTCTGACTTATTATTCATACTCTTAATATATGAGCTTTATGCCTTAATCAATTCAGACAATAACTCAATTCATGAGTTACCTCATATATCTCTTTCTTTTGCTCTTGAGCCAATTATGGCTTTTTAAATCTTTCATCTGTATTATTGCAGAATTTTCATTTATATATTCACTTTATGGATTTTTGAGATTTAAAATATATCATATTCAATTTAGGTAGCAATTCAATACATTAATTAACTCAAATCTCTCTTTTATTTTCCTTTGGACTAGCTGCAGAACTTTGGAGATTCTGATGTCTGTACTTTATAAAACAATTTCTTTTATTAATGACGGCGTCATCATCAATCGCTTAGCTTATTTCTGAATTTCGCTGACTGTTGTGAAGACTTATGATTTCTTTGCTTTGTCAAGCAAATGGAATAAGAATTCCATTTAATCATGTGTACAAACTTATGTTTGCATTTTATTAGTGAATCTATGAATTTAAGATTACTTCACTCTTTTGGCATAAACTTTTTATTTTATGCACAGTTAGGTGGAATAAGAATTCCATGTTGGATATCTTACTAGTCTCGCGTGAACGTAATGAGAATCCAACACTTCATTTATTTTGACATATATGGGCATTTCATTGGCCATTTATGACCAATCGCTTGTCTTTACAAAGATTTCAATCTATTTCCTTGCCACTCTCGCTTTGTGCCTCTGAATTCTTTGATTTCTATTCAAGTTGTCTTTCAGTGCTTGACAATTTGGTTCAAAGATCATCTTCTCATTGATTTTATTGGATCAGCAACTTCTACCTCTGTCTCATTATAAGACACACTGTAATCTTTCTGATTACAAGGATTTATGAAGTGGCTTGTGCTTTAGGATTATATTTTGATTTCTTGGAGCTTTTGAATCATACATGATTCATATTACAATACCTATATTGTCTATAGGTATACTTTCTGATTGGAAATGTATTTGTATCGTAACTTCAACTGATACAACCCATATGTCATCCGCATTATTCATTATCGATGACAGGGTTGCACAGTTTACTCAATACTTATTTTAGAATTGAACTTCAGCTGGCAACAGAATTAAATCATTTATTTGTATAAGAAACTTATTATTAGTTACCATTAGGGTCTTTTGGCGTCTCTGGTGTCTCCTCAGCATCCTCAGCAGTTATATGGAAAGCTCGCGCCTTTGCTGTAGGTATCATTGTAGTACTCTGCTGAATTGTTCTGCCAACTGGTTGTTCGGGGTTAGTAAGCCGGTGTGCATTTGGGCAATGCTTGGCATAATGTCCACGTTCACCACAGTTGTAGCATACGTCGTTTCTTTCTGGGCACTCATCGCTTCCATGTCCAATCCGGTTACAAGTGTAACAGGTCACATCTATAGGGTTGCAGCGTTCGCTGTGAAATTTGTTACAGCGTTTACACGATCGTGCTCCTGACTGTAGGGAATAGACCCTAGTCTTCTGAGGTGTAGAGGACGCTTGTGACTGTTGCTGACTGGACTTTGATGAACCAAAGAATCTACTAGACTTCTGTTTCTTAGGTGGAGATGGACATGTAGGACTTATAGCCATCATAACGGGTTCACAACTCGAATCTGTGAATTCTCGCTCCACCATCCTTGCTGCTTCCACTATGCTGAGATACGTTTTGAACTTTATGCTGCTCATTTGTCTTCTATATGTTGGATTCAAACCCAGTCTGAATCGGTTTATCTTACGCTCTTCTGTTGCTACTTGATATGACGAGTAGCCGCAAAGTCTCGAGAACTCATGCTCGTATTCATCAACAGTCTTAGTTCCTTGTTTTAATTGCATCAACTGCATTTCGAGTTCGTCTTGTTTGTCTGTTGGACAGTATTTGGCGTTGAACATCTCCAAGAACTGCTCCTAGTCCAATGTCATAATTGCTTCCTCACCATAGATGCTCCTTTGTGTTTTCCACCAGGCTCTAGCAGCTCCAACGAATAGTGCAGTAGCAAACTTAACTCTATTGCTGTCTAGACATTCTGAGATACTGAAGATCTCTTCAGTATGACTTACCCAATCTAACGCTTGTATTGGATTTACTGTGCCTTCAAACGTCATGGCACCACTCGCTTTAAAGTCTTTGAATCTACAGCCTTTTGGCTGCACAGCTCGTTTATTGACATGCTCATTATCAGAATCTGATTCGCTTGACTGTTCAGTTTGCTTCTTTTTATGTTTATTTCTCTTTTCAGTTTTCTTTATTGATTCAATTTGCTCTAGCATAAACTTGTTTTGTTGTTCATTATTCTGGGTTATTAGTTGTTGCATCATTTCCAGGACTTGCTCTGGGGTCATGCCACCTGATGGTCCACCTTCTCCAGACATAGTTCTGAAATTCAAATCACTAAATGTTTAGATCATTAGCCTAGCACATTGTACCCTTTCATGCCCCGTCCTACTAGTCTCTGAACCTATCTTAGTTCAAGCCATCCTGTCATGATTGATACTATAGCATTGCACAAGTTTGATATCATGTATTACACGTAATACAATGATTCACTCAAACTAATGCTTTGATACCATCCTATGAGACCCAAGATTTCTCAAAGGTCTTAAGTCTAGGCCCAGTAGCAATGCAATATCAATCAGGAAACTAAGATAAAATTAACAATTGCGGAATAAAAGTTAATTACAATCAGAGATAATTTTTAAGTAGCAAGGTACAAATATCTAGACTATTACATCAAATCACATAATATAAACTAGACCCGAACCCCAAAGCTCTTTCATCTGACAATACCAAAGTGTTGAAACGGGTTCTAATGCACTTCAAGCTCTTTCAGAGTCCTGACCTATGAACTAGGTCCAGCCAATCCTTTGCCTTTACCTGAAAAATAATGCAACAACGGGTAAGCTTAATTGCTTAGTGAGAATGTAGAATTTCACATTTAACATGCAATTATGAACGCAGAAGCACATGCACTGCACTCGGCTCATGCACGGCTCAGCTCTATATGCACTGCACTAGGCTCATGCACAGCTCAATCTCGAAGGGTCATTGGCCAATTAATGCTCTTTTGATGAGCGACTTTGCTCAGCTCCCAGTTATAAAAACTGTTGTTGCTCTTGAGACTTTTAGACAAATTCATAAGGAATGCTCGGATGATGATAAATCCATACACACGCATCATTAGTGGGGATCAGCCACGTACTGGGCTAGCTACCAGTAAAAGCTCTATATGGATATTAACGGAATGCTCAGCTCTAGCTACCCTCTGTGCTTTCATCACGTAAATCAGCACATCATAAGCCTAACATTAACCCAACACTGAGCAATAGTGATGGTGTTAAGCTTAACAATCAAATGACTCGTCAAAGAATCGAATCTAGAGGAAGAAATACTCAGCTCAACAAATCATAGTAAATATACCATGACAATATATCAATAAGCTCAAGATCAGGATATCAAATAAATCAGAATGAAGCAACAAAAGTCTCAATTCACATAATATGCAGTTAAAGTGAAATCTACAACTCACAGTTACTGGTTATTTGTACTTTCTGGCTCTGGCTCTGTTGCTCACAATCTGTAGTGGATTAGAACCACTATCTGACTTATGTCAGACTTTCAGACGCTCGTCATCTTGCTCGTTGCTCAATCTGTTAATCATATCATTTCTGATATTGATTAGTCTTTGAATCATTTGAATAATAAATTCAGTGTTCATTCGTTGGTCTTTAATCTCAAAGGCTCATATCTTGATTATATTGAGATGAATATGGCCATTGATTTCATTGGAATCTTTCATTCGAGGTTCAATGATTTTGCTTATCATATATAGAATATTATGCTTTAAATTGACTTATAAGCTTTTATGTCCTTTTTCATGGACATGTGTGACTTTATATGTTCATATAATTATATTCAACCATTAAACATATATATATATATATATATATATATATATATATATAGGCTTTCAATTGAATATTAAAACTCAATCCACATATCCATATGTTAAATTATGTCCTTAAATTATGTCCCTTATCTTAATGTCTTCATTTACATTATAAGCTGAGTGTCATGAACTATGAGTCTTATGTTTATTAAACATAAATATATGTTTGTTGCCCCCCTTTCTGTTTTAAACTTATAAATCATACACTCAAAGGCAACATGATCAAATATAAAATAAGGTGTTAAGGGGGCTGCTATTCAAAAATCAGATCACCCACGTATGTATTTATATTTCTATACTTTAATCAAATACATGTATGATGAATGTATTTATGTATAAAGAGGCTGCACATTACTAGAACATATATGGTCATATTGGTGCTGTTTCTGTCCAGACTTCATGCAACATACACATAAGAATTTGTAATCTATTTAGCTTATATTTTCATGTTTTAAATGTAAAGGATGCTATAATTGTTGCTAAACTGTTTCTTTTGTGTAGTCTGCACACACACACACACAACATATACTCAATTCATGTTAATTGTTGTTAAAAAATCATAAAACACCTACACATATTTATATTGCTGCTGGTTGCTTTTGGTTTTAAGGAAATAAATAGGCTGTTATTTCTGTTTACAAAACAAAAGCTGCACATATATATTTCAAGTAAAAAGAATTGGGCTGCTGGAACGACAATCTTTGGCTGCACACATGTATTAACCGAGAACAAGAGAAAAGGAAATAAAATAGTTGCTTTGACTATTGCTTTTTGCTGCACCTATTACATATACATCCAAAATTATAAACCAAAAAGGTTGCTATGACTGTCCTGTTGTGTACACTGCACACCCTTAACTTATATGTATTTTAGGAAAAAGGACAGATGTTGTTTCTGTATTATAATCTACATATCGACACTCTCACAGCAAGATTTAAGTATATATATATATACTTATTGTATCTGTTTCTGTCTGCACCGAAAGAAAAGGTGAAAAGATTACTGAAGCCTTTAATGGTTTCGGTTCCAACATAAAAGTCTCGGTACTGTGAGTGTTTCGATGGGGGATCTCATGGCTGTTTCGGTAATGAAGATAATTACCGAAACCTTCTAAGGTTTCGGTATTTGTCAAATAGTTTCAGTAGGTTGCTAAGGTTTCGGTATTCCTTAGCTAGTTTCGGTAGGTTCTTTTGGTTACAATATTACTTGGCATCTTCAATGGTCTCGGTAGTTTAATTTGATGTTACCGAAACCATCCAAGGTTTCGGTATTACACGTCTCGGTAGTGGTTTGTTTGGATGATGGTTTCATGTTTCAATATTACCGAAACCAAGCAAGGTTTCGGTAGTGTCTGTGGGTTTCGGTACCCAATCTGTGGGTTTCGGTACTAATCTTCAAGGTTCCAATTCATGCCAAAACCCACGCACACAAGCATACTTCTGTTTCTGTTTCTACATTTACCGAAACCTTAAGGTTTCGGTAGACTTCTTCCAATTCTCTGATCTTTAATTTCAAACATGGAAATAAACTTTAAGAATGCAAAAAGGTTTCGATTAAGCTCCCAATATAGACATGCATGTAATTGATTTTCTGTTTACAACACTCAAATGCTCTCAATTCCATGGTTTTGAAGTTATGAAAATCTTAAAAATTTTCCAGGAAACCGTAGCATATATATATATATATATATATATATATATATATATATATATATATATATATATATATATATATATATATATATATATATATATACATACATACATATATGAGTTATTAAAAAGAAACCTTGAAATTTACCTTGTAACTTGTTTTCTTGAATTTAATTGAAATTTCTTGATGATGATTCTTGATGGATTTGAGCTTGGAGACGAAGCCGTAGATGATAAAATAGAGCAGAGAAATTGATTTCTCAAATTAGATGACAAATGGTTAAATGACATAATTGAGTATTTATATTTTTAGAGTTTGATAATTTGTCCATTTGATCCCTAAACTTGTTTTGTTTTATCATTTGAAATTGTTACTTTATAATAAATACATAACATGTATTAATCTCAATTATATAGTTTCTCATTTACTAATTAATATAACTTACGTTGAAATTATATTATAAATCAATTTGCATAATTGTCTTTTAACTTACAATTCACGTTAAATTTTGTTAATCGCTATTTGATTAAAGTCCAAGTCGTTACATGATGCAACAAGGAAGAATAATTAATTATGTATTGAAGTAGCAGAAAAGTCATCAGAGGAATTAATCTATACAAGACTTAGAATTGGCAATGATGATGTTTATATTGAAGTTATAGAGATGTTGATTAGATGGCAAGGGATGTTTGCTAGTCACTAATATTTGCGGAGGTAAATCTTACAGGACAAAACTTCTTTGAATATGTTACAATAAGCATTATCAAGTGATTAGCATTCGAAGTGTAAGCAAACAATTAGATTCAAATTATTCGCGAGTGATTGGGAGTTATTCAGGATCAACCAGAGATATATTCGGTTTAAGCATAGATCAGTTGAATTTGAAGTTGATCATTATGTGATGCTAATAGTATCGTATGGGAAGGAGATTATACAAAATAAGAAGCGTAATCCTAACTTCATTATAATGTGTTGGACTATAAAGTGCATAGGTGCGCAAGATTAACAACTAAAATTACCATTGGAGTTTGTTAATGCACATGATGGATAAGATATTAGTTTTATTAAAAAAAAAAAAGAAATTGAAGAATGCTGATAGGATGATATCCACTCAGAATGATAAGATTGATACGAGTATTAGAAATGTCAAGATGGTTTAAGCAAGGTGACGTATTACTGAGATTCGAATCATACATGAAGATCTAAGACAGAGATGTAAGTGAGATATTTGATTTACGTTAATTTCTTATGATCTCGAGGACGAGATCAATCCAACTTGTAGGAGATTGTAACACCCGCTAATTTCGAGTTAATTAATTTCGAATCGCTTAATTATATGTATAAGACATGAATTATTAATTCAATTGTTGCCATATAAAATAATGAATTTTGTAATTTTAAGGATTAGGAAAATAATTATAATATATATAAATTTGGATATGCATGCATGAATGCATCCTATCATCATCATCATCCAACCAACACATATATTCCTTTATATGTGAAAAACCCTAATAACAAACATTTTCACCTCAAAGAACATATAACCACTTTCTAGAATTTGAGCACTTTTTTCCTGATTTTTGGGGCTGGAATTCAAAGATTGGATCAACATTTTCATCATTTTCAACTCAAATCACCATCGGAGATTCATCAAGGTAACTCTATTCACACCATAATAATCACCATATACATGTATCAATCATAGAAATATAATTTCTTCTTATAGTATAATCTGAAATTAAACATGGAAACAATGATAAACAACACCTCCACAAATTTGGTTTCAAAGTTTCAAGAACAACAAAATGGATTTTCATGGATTTGGGTCAATAAATGGAAAACTTACATATAAAATGAATCAAATCAGAAAAATAGAATTGGAATCAATGGGTTTGAGTTGGGTAGTGGCCTGAGCACCTAAACCGGCGGTCGAACGGTGGCCGGGGAGGCTTGTGGCGGCGGCGACGGCGGTTGTCGAGGGTAGCAGCCCTTGTTTTTTTTCTTTGTTGGTTTCGTCTCCAGCTACACCAAGGGGGGAGAGATGAGAGTAAGAGATAGTGAGTGTTGTGACCGGTTTCCGGCCGGAGAGAGGGGGGCCATTCGGTGGTGACGGCGGCGGCGTGGCCAGGGGTCACCATCATTTTCTTGTGACCGGCGGCTGCTTTCTATTTTTTTTCTCTTCTGGATTTTCAGCCGAGAGGGAGAGAGAGAGAGAGAATAATAGAGTGGTGTGGGGTGGTGGTCAGACCGGTGCCGGAGACTTCACCGGCCGGCGACTTTTTCCCTGACCGGCGGCCTACCTCCTTTGTGTACCGAGAAGAGAGAAGAGGGTTTAGATTAGGGTTTTATTTTTCTTTTGTTGTTCTTTTGAGTCTTTTTGGGTTTTTAGAAGTCAAAATGTTGGACTTTAGTTTTTTTACAAATTCTTTGGGCTCAAATAAATTAAATTCTGTTGGGCTCCTTACTTAATCAATTAATCTTGGGCTATGAATTTTAATAAGAATTTAAAATTGTGTTGGGCTTAAAGATTAAATTGATTATGGATCCATGTTTCTTATTGGATTGATTAATTAAATTAAATGGGTTTGGTCTTTTATTTTAAATTGAGCTAAAATATATAAATTGGAATTTAATTGGTTAGATTTTTATTTATTTAAAATTTAGATGGGTTTCTTGTATTATTTTGGGTTGGGCTTATGTTAAAATATCAGATTTTGGGTTTAATCAGATATTTGTTAGGACTGAATAATTATTTGATTTTTGGGTCCATCTTAGTTGATTTAAATAAATTAGAGTTTAATGGGTGAGTTTAGCTCAAGTAAATTAAATGAGTTATCAATTAGCTTCCATTAGTGGTTGGACCACTAATTAATTTTGGGCTTTAATTGTTTAGTTACTTTAGACATTTAACTAATTTCTTAGTGGGCTACTTAGGTAGTCTAATATATGGGTTGACTATTTTATTACATAAAATTTAGTTTGGGTTAATATGTGAGTCGAGTTGGAGTGGATTTAGTATTGTCTATAGGGTGTTACTTCATACACCACATCTACATCGTATAATTGACCTAAAATATACTTTTTTTCATAACTCATCATTTTAGTTTATTTGTTTATACACTTTTGTCCAATCATAAGATAAACATTTATAGGTCAAATGCATAGAGGTGGTGTATGAGAAATTAGAGGTGGTGCATGAAGAAATAGCCTTGTCTAAAATACCATAAATAATTACATAGGTGTAATTTTATAGAAATATTTTTAGTGATATAAATTGTGATATGTAAAGATTCTAATAAATCAAAGTTTACCGATTTAGTCACCGAATTTTAAATGGATATGGATATTGGACATTAGAAAAATATCGAGTTAAGAATATTATTAAATAGGCAGTGTAAGTTTATATGAGGATTCTATCGATTTGATTGAGACGGGTGACTCTCAGTAGTGCTTTCAGCTGATATTCGGATAGTCGCTTGGCGGGTTACAGATTGTCAAGCACTGTGAGTAATCGATTTAATTTCGCGAATGAACATAAATGATATGCTTGCACTGGATATCTCTTTCGTTCCTATTGTCATGATTATTCTTTAACTATCATGTTTAGCCTTGAATGTTGTATTTATTTCGTTGCATTGAGCCGATATCTGAGAACCCTTTTCCCCAGTATGCATATTGTGTATTATGTGGATTGAGCGAGGTTGTTGTGTGCTTCCGAGTTGTATGGCGGGCGAGCCGCATGTTTTGTACACGTACTAACCGAGCGAGTCGTACGCCGTGTACCTGTTATCGGGCGAGCCGATAACAATATCCTATTCGTGTATGCTAAACCGAGCGAGTCGTAATGCTACACATGTTGAATTTGAGCCGATATTTGTGTTGATCATGTTATATATGCTTGTCTGTGTTTTTAAATCTGTTACTCGCTAGGCGACGGCTTACCCCGGTTGTGGGGGCAAATTTTCAGGTTTAGCTGATAAGGGAAAAGCACCAGCTTCAGGATCTAGAGTTTGATGACTCGTGGTATCAGAAAATACTTCCGCATTTGCTCTGATTTATATTTTGTACTTGGGACGGGTAGATCCCTAGACTTTCAATTTGGTTGTAATAATTAGATGTTATATTTTAGCGCACTCTGAATGAGGTGATTTTAGTTTATTTATGTATTGAAATTGAAGTTTGAGATTAGAACGCTTTATTTTATAATTTGAAGATTATGTTGCAGATTTTAGTAAAAGCATCACGTTATTAGAACGGTGCGTTTCATCTCGGTCAGAGAGATCAGTGAGGGAAACAATTATGTATGTATTCAAATTGTATTATTATTATTATTATTATTATTATTTTGTTGTCGGTTTATTATTTTAAAATTAAAATTAAGTTTTTGCAACTGGGCCGGATTGCCACATAAGTAAATTTTGCTACATGGATGACATATGTACGTGTTACAAAAGACGGTAACCAGTTGCAACATGTTATATTTTCGATTCATAAGTTTATTGGATAGAGGTTTTGTGAAAAAAAAATGATTAGAAGATTAAAATTGGTTTAGTTTAAGGGTTTTTTAAATGCAAAAGTCCCTAAAAATATATAGGCAGGTATTTAGAATTAAATCTTCTAGGTTGGTTTTGGTCAACCATTGACCCGTTTAATATTTTAAAAAACTTGCAACAATGGTAAACATTAACAAATTTAATACACCTTGTAAAACTATTAACACTTTATTTCATCTTGATCTATTTTGTGGAAACGGGTTAACATGAAAAAATAACATGAGTATAAACATTAACCAGACATTAAAACACTTTATATTAAATCAACAAGACCGTTCCATTGATTTTTAGGGTCCCAGACGAAAACGTATAAGAGGACCCTATACATATGTATATACATACATAAATACACACATACACACACATGTGAGTAAAAACATATTTTTTATTTTCTTTCCGTCCATAGGTTAAAAAAAGCAATCGTACTTTATTTATATTGATAATATTAGGAGCCCTATGAAATTTTGAGCCATGGGCAGTCGCCCCTTTTGGGTGCCGTCAGGACCGGCCCCGTCAACTAGATATATTTTGCAAACACCATGTTGGATTTTTACAAAATTTGGATTTTGTGGTAATTTTAAAAATTAACAAATTAAACAAACAATAGTGCTTTATGGAGTGATGTTTTACTAATCAGTAAAATGGCAATATGCGTATCAATTAATTTGTTTTAAGCTTTCATGATTATAGTGAATATTTTAATAATTATACAGTTAACATGATTGTTTCATAACACGCTATCAATAGGAATGTTGAAGATTAAGTCGAGTTATAGGTATATGAGTAACAAAAAAGGCTGTCTGGGAAGGATGTGCGGGAGGGTCAACCGCATAATACCTTCAATTTCGTAGGGTTTTATAATCGTTAAACAAAAGTCAGATTTCAGGATTCAACATTTTAAAGAGAATATTTGATCATGTGTAATTAGAATCTATCTAAAGTAAAACTTATAGACACCCAAAATTCTTTTCATTTTTTACGTGGACCGACATAAAATATCAGTGATTTAAAAAAAACCTAATAAAGACGTTTCATTATTTGTTTTAAAATAATTATATACCATAAAAACTATTATAAAATACAATATAAACATATAATTTTGTCATTCATGAACATCTATTTTATTATTAAAATTTTGTCTTAATATAACCGATTTACTATTAGAAAGTTTTGTTTTTAAAAGTGTATTTTATAATTATGTACATATGGTCTTCGAAATCAATTTGATGACATTGATAACAGAAACTAAAACATGGATTCATGAACATTTAGTTGATAAAAAACCAAAACATGGATTACATGCATCTAAAATGTTTTCTTTTTTATTTTGCATATAATGATAACATACATATAACAATAAATTAAAGTAGAATTATATTGTTAATTAATAATGAAAGATTAAATTTTATTTTGAACAAGTTGATTATTTCATAATATTTTACTATGGGTGTATTCAAACTTTAAACTTTACATGTTCTTTCTATGTTACTTTACTAGATTACTAGTTTATAAACCCATATATAACATGGGTATACATTTAAAAATTTAATTTCATTATTCTTGTAGGATAATTTTTAAATATATTTTATCAAATTTATAATATCTATTTATATACTACGATAAATATAAATATAAATATATAAAAAGAAAAGTTATCATTCAAATTCAAATTATTTATTATAGATAGATTGGAAAAAACAAATTTTAGAAGCAAATTAATAGGAAATTGTTAGGTACACGTGTCAATCCCATGTTAAGCCAATTGGCGCTCTATCTAGATGCCATGTGGCATCTAGTTACTCATATAATAGAATAAAAATAGAAATAGATATACCATGTACTACATGTGTTGAATTCACTCAGAACAAATGTAACACCCTCGAACTAATCCCAATTGCCACGTAGATGACACATTATCAACAATATAATATAATAACTTCTAACTATTCCCAACATAAACACGTGGAAACCCGATAATTTTAAAACATTAATTTACATAACCAAGTCACGGAAATCCCTGAAAGTAGAGCAACCAATCTGAAGTATACATGACAACCCCAAAATATAACTACCTCTAACGCAGGTAGCTAACTCCTCAAAAGATGCAACAGTAACCCTACTTTGGTCCAGCAGACCTACTAGCGCTCCGGTCACCTGAGACACACACAACAACACACCCATGGTCAGCTAAAGCTGGTGAGAATGCAAGTGTTAGTGTACGATTATAAACTTCAATAAAATAAGTAAACTCGATAGTAAATGGTTCAGTGTTCTCTACTGAACAGGTATATGAGATCCCACAAAGTAGCTCAAATAGGTACTCATCCCGTGTGGACGAATCCACGTACCCAAATCCCTATACCGCACAAAGCAGTCGTCAGGACTCAAAAGGGAATCGGGAGCGACCCGACCCCTGCTCAACCGTACGGTTTAGTATCTCGAAAGCTCAAGTGTCTCAAATCTCATATTATAAAACACAGTTCTCAATACAACACAATAATACATGCATGATAATATCTCAATAAAAGCTCGTAAGAAAACTCGTAATATCTCATAAAAAGCTCAGTAAAAGATCATGCAAGTATAATAAATAATCGTACAAGTATCTCAGAAAAACATGCAAACTCACCTGTCCTGCTAGCGACACTACTCAGTCTCGGTTTCCCGCCCTTTCACAACCCTATCAACTCAAGACCCTGGAATCACAATATGATAACCCGACATTACTAACATAACTCACAAAACTCTTAAACCCATTCTATAACCCTTCCCACAAGCTTCCCCCAACCCGATTAATCAATTAACATCAAGCAAAAGCTAATTGCATGAAATCTAGTAAGTCGTGACCACGCAAAAGGTCATGACCACGAGAAAAGTAGTGACCATGCAAAAGGTCATGACCACGAGAAAAGTCGTGACCATGCAAAAGGTCATGACCACGAGAAAAGTCGTGACCACGACTTTCACAAATTTTCTCTGGTTCATCCTGCTCGTACTCTGCTCCGTCCAACTTCCTCTTTTTTGCCTTAAAACTCGATTTTAGGTTGTTTTTAACTCACGAATTTGCCCAAAAACATAATAAACACATATAGGCACAACCCCAATCATTTGGTATTAACTATCATCTCAAAAACCATGAATTTAATGCCTGATTTCAAGCTTTGAGACTTACCTCAAGCTTCTTTAATGGAGGAGAATCAAGAAGATGAGAGTTTAGCACTTCAATCCCAATTTGGAAATTAAATTCTTGTTGTTGCAGCTTCTGGAAGTAAAACACACTCACACACTTAGGGCTCTAGTTTGAAAGAAATGAAAAGATGAAGCAAAGGAATGAACAATATATACGTTTTAGGTTTAACTCGGTTCGACACCCAATATCCGATCCCGTTATCACAAAACACAAATTTTATATCAGCGGATCCCAATTTAATTAATATTCACCAATATTATAATCTTTAATTAAAAACTTAATTCCGTCACCCGGTTAACCCAAAATCTTATCACGTGACGGTTCCACGTATAACACAATAATTCACCCAGCTCAAATGTAATATTAAAATCAACCACTCAAATAATTCCACGTCCCTATCCCAAAATTGGGATGTTACAACAAATATTTATAAAAAATTTATCAGATAGTTATAAAATATTGAATTTATTATATCTGAATTAATTATATATTAGATTAGTTAGATTAGATTATAATATATTGAATTGGATTTGATTTTAATTCAAATCTAATTTTAGTAATGTCATGTGGTAGATTGAAGTTTTAACACATGATAAATTAAATGAAAGTTCGATACTTGACAAATTGGTTACTCATTTAATAGTATTTATATATTTATAGATATAGATTTATATAAATTAGTATTCTAGTTAATTTACGTACTGATAGTGCATCTTTTATTTTGCTGATTAACTAAATTAACTATCATTAATATATAATGACCATCTCCCATGATGAAATATCATTTTTATTATCAGTATACAAACAATAGTTTATGTGTACTATATTGGTAAATAAACTAGTGTTGTTTTTCTTATCGATTGATAAGTTTTAAAACTATTGTTCGTTCCCCAAATCTGAGAGCAGAGGAGACTGTCAGATATCTGCAAAACCAGGCGAAAACTAGGTGAAGGACGAAGCAGTGGTGACCTGCGACGTCACACCGGCCGATGCCTCGGTCAGAGATCGGTAATTATGGTTTTTGTGTCAAAGGAGAGAAAAACAATTAGGGTTTTTTGAGTGCATACCTGGTAGAGAAGCAGAGAATCTCATTTATACCCCTCTATTCTGCCATCACCAGCCGTCCCTAATAAGAGTAAGACATATGGCTTTTGTATAAAAGATTGTCCGTCATTCAATTCGTGTATAAGTATGTTGATATTCCTCTCTAACCTGACAAACTCACGTGTTAATTCCAAATGTGTCATATATTAATTGGTACACCTGGCCAATAATCACGTCAATGCCCTTTGGACTAACGCACATCATCAAGTCCCTCGAGTTTGATGTCTGGTGAAACCCGGACCTTCAAACTCAAATCATATGAGAGATCGATCCAGATGCAAAAAAGATAATGTCTAGCAAATCTTGACAGGTCCATCTGATCAGAGGACCTTAAAGTTTTGTCTAAATACAGAAATTGAGCCAAAGTTTTGTCCTTAATTTGAAAATATTTCCCCAAACATTCACTGACAATTCCTTTTATTTAAAATAAAGGCGTGTTATACATGCTCCCGTTTGGCACTCTTTAAGACTGATCACCTGTCAGGCCTGCCACATCTCCTGCCAAATGAACAGTTATATCCCTCAGCATTAAATGCATGCATATTTCTATAAAAAAATCCATTTCCTGTCACTTTAACCTTTTCCTCCTTACAGAGTCCTCCATAACCTTCATCAATCATTTCATCTGTCATTGTTGTTCATCCATCTTGCCTCTGTTGAAACTTTGCGGCATCCTCTTTCAAATTCAGGTCAGTCTTCCCTCCTCCATCTTCAACATGTCTAGTTCTATTAAGGTACTTGATGTTTTCGCCACAATTTCTTGGTTTTCTTTAGAAAATTTCGTAAGGACATTCCATATACCTGAGTTCCCTGGGGGGAAACCCGTTGCTTGTCGCCCTCCTGCTGGTAAAATCGCTTTGTACACTAAGTCTTTCTCTATGGGAAACCTTCGTCTCCCATTGTCTACTTTCTATCTAGATGTTCTCCATTATTTTCATATCCATTTCAGCCATATGTTTCCGCTGGGGACCCTCCGAATTACCTTTTTCGAAGCGATGTGTAGGGTTTAGAGGTAACTCCCACGGTTAGTCTCTTTAGGTATTTTTTTCAAAATAGGTGTCAGTGGTGATTGGTTTATCATCGAGAGGCGACAAAACATCGCCGAGATTATTACCAAAGTTCCATCAGGGGTTAAAAATTGGAGAGATCAGTAGATCTGGATTGATGCGCCCATCCTCCCCCTTCCCATTGGTTCCCTTACCACCTGGACTAGAGGTGTCCGTGCGTCTAGGAATGTGGTGCCTCTTGATGTAGAATTCAACGTGGAGGCCAGAGATATCCTCGTTGGGTCTCCTATGCGAGGAAGGACTCTTCCTGATGGCATACTGAGAATATTGGGTATGAGTCAAGTTTAGAACAATCCCAATCAGGTCCCCGTCATCCAGAAAGATGGACAGAGTATGTGGTGTGGTTTAGTTTCTTCATATTATCATTTATTTTAATAATCTTTATCTGTCTTTGCGGTAATGGGAGTTCTAGATTGGTTTTCTGATGAGGACTTTGGGTGTATAGAGCTTACTACACTTTAAGCGGCCGAGGCAGAGGCTACTCACGCTCCCCCGCCCTCTGTGGAACCTGTAGCACCGTTCTCCCAACTTCCAGCAGCAGAGCTTCAGATTCGACCATTCCAAAAGTAACAACCGATCAGGGAAACACACCCCTTGTCGACATCCCCATCAGGATCCCGCTTGACATTCATCAAATTCCCCTTCTTATTGACCATAGGTGAATCCTTTTTGTCAAACTTGGTAAATGAACCAAAATGGCAGCCAAAAAACATGCTTATCACGAGAGCTCGAGCCACGATATTCTTTATTCTATCCTTACCTCCTTTCTTCATTTTTGTTTTTCGTATCACCTTACATGCTTTCTGTATTATCAAAGTGGATATAGATTCAGATGAAGAAGAGATTGAGGGGCTTCAGACCAGGAAAAGGCAGAAATAAGGTAATGTTGATATCGATCTTTCTTCCCCACCAAGGCAAGACGACCAACAAACTACAGGATCCTAAACGCCTCGCGTAGGTGCTTATCTTCTTTCATGGATCCAGGCCCCCAGCTTTTGTCAGAGATAAGGGTAATGGAAAATTTCTTTTATCTATTCGTGCTCGCAAGGCTCACGCCGAGCGTCTGACAATAAATGTGGCACTGGAGTCTCGCTTGGATAGGGGAGAGATGACGGTCCAAGACAGTAAACAAGAAGCCATTCACATCAAGGGTCTGGAGGAAGATGTCAAACGCCAGAGGCAGGCTCTAGACTCTAAAGGTAAGCTAAGGGCCTAGACTGAGGAAAAAATTGCCAGCTTGCAAAGAACCCTTGTTGAGGAAAAAGAGAAACAACAGTAGGAGTTAGAGAAGTTTAAGAAAAAAATTAGACCATAAATATGGGACCCTCAACAAGCTTCAAGACGAACGAAAAACCTAGAAAGAGGAGGCCCTACTGCTAAGATCAAAGGTTGAAGAGCAAGACTTGATAGAGGCCGAGGCAGAACGTGGATTAATATCAGAAGTGATTCCCCATATCTTCTACACCATGACTCCTAGCTAGCAGTTCACCAGGCCTATGGCCATGATCCAAAAATGTGCCATGAGGGTTGGGAGACATGTTCAATTAATGAAAATGACCCCTCGTATGCAAGGATTTGAGGCCAACAAACAACCTGATTATGCTCCTGGCATTCGTCAAGAATTAACTGACGTTGTATTGGCTTTTGAAAATTTATCGTATCCGTATCTGGAGGACATCAGGAGCCACCAAGAAAGGAGCATGGAAGAAATCCTACGGATAAATCCTGATCCCGAGGTCCAGCCACAAAAGGTCGTGAACATCCTACAACTACTCCTGCTCTAGCTGGTGTATTCACCTGTTCCAATCCCTCCTGTTGATACTCTTATACTTTGGTTAATTGTTTCGTAATCATATGCTTTGGAATTAAACAAAAATCTCGTTCTTTGCTTGTACATATAATACATTTAGTTTCTTTCACGAATTAATTCTGATAGGAAACAAAAGCAATCTAACCTCGGACTTCGATGAGGAATTAATCTTGTATAAAACAACTTACCTGTTATCTGAACCAATCGTTAGAAAGTGGGGCTTATGACCTTCTAGATATGATTGGTCCATCCCTGCCACCTGATCTGGTCAGGAAAATTTAAAGGCATGCGACCACCTAAAAAGGGTTGATCTGTCTTTTGCCTGATCTGGTCAGGAAATCTAAGGTGTGTGACCACCTGAAAGGGGTTGGTGTGTCCTTGTCGCCTGATCCGGTCAAGGAATATTAAAGGCATGTGATCATCTGAAAAAGATTGATCTGTCCTTTGCCTGATCTGGTCAGGAAGTCTTTAAGGCATGCGACCACCTGAAAAAGGTTGGTCTGTCTTTGTCACTATCACCTGATCTGGCCTAGAAAAATTAAAGTCATGCGACCATCTGAGAAATATTTGTCTATCCTTTCAATTTAAGCACAAGTTGCATAAGATAATATGATTCAATTAGCTATAATGTTGTGATACTCCATTAATTTCAAATAAACGTTTCGAATAATGGACAATTCAGACATAAAATTTTCTTAAATTGGAAATCTGCCAGGTCCTGGGAATTGATTTGCCCCGGATCGTTTCAAGCTTATAGACCCCCATAGCATAGGCCTTAGTGACCTTGTATGGGCCTTCCCAGTGTGGTCCCATCTTCACGGCATCCTCTCCTCTGCTTTCTAGTATAGCTTATGCAAGTTCGGGTATCGAACTCAGGGACAATTGGTGGAATGATGATAATAAGTTGTCGGTTAATAGTTAGTTATGATCATGAAGTGATTGAATTTAAAATAAAGAACAAGTGAAAATATAAAATCATGAGCATTATTCCACACAAATATGAAAAGTTAACGCCGGAAAGGAAAGGTTTTAAGAATGCAAATTAACAAAGGTGATCAAATGAGAATGTTTTCTCCTAACCTCAGATGATTAACATGAAAAATGATTGGAATGAATGTGACATACATTCAAGAAAATAAGTCACGAAGATCACTCAACAATGATTTAAATTCTCAAATTCATGCAACTAAACTAAGATCACTCAATCGAATACTTAACAATGATACTTCATGCGAGCAATGACTGTAACACTATAAGATCGCTCAAGATAGCATCACAATCCCAATATCAATGATACTTCCCACACTTATGTTTTGCTTCCCCTCAAGCAAATTCGGCCAATTAACATGCTTACGAAAAGAACTCGATGGCTTTTTAACGTGATCATTAATTCACAAACATTTTAAAGATTTAAAAGCATTAAAGACATAGCGGTAGAAAGTGAAAAGCATCAAATAATATGAACAAAACCTTGAATTCTTGAGTGGGACTGAAATAACTACATAAAACAACCTAATCATTCTAGACCAAAGCAAGACTTAAACACCTCACTAAATGAAACACTCTGCCTCGGTGTTTAGGTTTAAACAAAACACTCCAATGCACAATTTGTCACGATTACTTACCATAAGCTTGCTAAAAGATCAAAATTCCAACACTTGAATTGAAACGATGCATATATCAAGAGGACTTCACAAAGGGTTAAAATTTGGTTAAGAGTAAGGTGAGAAATTTTTGGACAAGTGGCGTGAAATAGCCTTAAGTTCATACCCTCAAGAAACGTCTCTATAATACACAATAGTTAGAAATGAGCAACCTTTGATTTTTAGTTGAATTATGAGACTACTTTGCTTGTAGCTTTCCATGAATTATCTTTTACGAGTTGGCCTTAAGTAGCTCAATTATTGTTATATATATATATATATATATATATATATATATATATATATATATATATATATATATATATATATATATATATATATATATACACACTCCTAACTCAAATTTTCTTCACATGAATTCAATATTTCAACTTGAAAAGGGGTACGGACGTTGGCTAGGGGTAACTAAAGAAAAATGGATAAATATGGCTAAACAAAAGGATGGCTAATCATAAATATAAAAAGGCTAAGGCTCAAAAGCGGCTAACTAATGGATATATAGGTGTAAGGGAAAAAAGAAAAGGCTAATGTTTGAGTAATCCTAAAATGCCTCTATCACACGACTAAGTCATATCAAGATTGTGTTTCAAAATGAATCATTATGCCAAGTTCTGGAATAAAAGTAACAAATTGCATGCACACATAATCAATCGAAACATGACCATGAAAATATTCATGAAATCTCGAGAAGGCTCAAAACTCACGAAACGAAATGACATGTAGGGCTATAATGTGCAAAATCCGAACTTTGGTCCAAACAACAAGGTAATGTAGCACTATCAAGTTCATAAGAAATTCAAACTAAAGATCCTATTTTACGCTTTCCACTAACTTGCAAAAATCGATTATGCAAATAGATCTAAAACCTATTCGAGAATTGAAATCTAAAAAATTTTGCCAAAATTTTCAATTAATGAGCAGTCCAATAGAGAAATAAAGGGCAAACAAAACAAAAACAATATCGGGATAAACAACCCGACTATTTCCACATTTAAACAATTCATTGTCCTCAATGAAACAAAACGGACAATATAAACATAAATGAAGGTACGAAAGGAGGGAGGGAAATGGACTCCATGGAGTGCAATGAAGAACGACGAGACGCTCTAAAACCGCGGCCAACCAACAATGCACTTTACGTAGAGCTGGAACAATTTGTACAACCGGCTCTGTGCAATGAAACATGTCATTAGGCAGAACAAAACTCAACCATATGAAAATAACCATAAAATAAGTACTAAAATTAAACATTCAACAAACAAGAAAATAAAAGCTGCAAAATTTAAAATTGTTCAAGGCCTGTCAACGGCCAACGGAAAGTAAAAGCAAGAAAGTAAAGTGCAGGAATTTAAATTGTTCATGGCCTAGAAGCCGCCGATAGAAATTAAAATGCAAGAAAGTAAAGTATTCAACCAATCAAAACACAAATGAATGGGGAGGAAAATTGTGATCTTCAATCATTGGTCTAGTGGTGGCTGGTGATACGGATGACCTGGTGGGTACTGCGGAGACTGATGATAATAAAATGGATGCTGGAACAGAGTAGTGTCCTGAGAGCTAGAGCCTTCACCTGGTTGGCGCGGATGATAGTAGGTAAAAAAATCTTTCAAAGTTACCAAAGATTGTCTGCATATCAGCTCGGTATTTTGTGCGGTGGTCATCAAAATTCATCGTCAAGACGTCCAATCGAATCTCTAGACCAGTCAACATAGGCTCCCAGTTCGTTTAAGTGGGTTGCTCGTCTTCTTCTTCTTCTTCTTCTTCTCCACTCCTTGAATTCCTCACAGCTTGAGGTTCGGGCAGGCTCGGGTACCCGGGCATTATCTGGAGGTAGCATACCGACTACATGAATCGTCTCGTCGACAGTGGGATTCGTGATCAGCTTCATCTTTGTGAAATATTTCTGTGAACACACTTTCATCGGCGCTAGTTCATTGAACTTATGTACATTGCCCGGATTCAATAACCCAAACGAGCGAGCTAGTCTCGTGATGAACCGCCCACCACTTATCGGGCTGCCCTCGTAACGTCCAGAAGCTGTCAAAAAATATTGTGCCATGTGATAAGGTAAAGAACAATGAACATTCGACGTCAGTACACAATATAAAAGGAATAAGTCAGAAGTGGAGACTCTCTCTTGGCCATCTTTCCAGCCGGTGACGGACATAGCTATGTATCGATGGATTATGCGGTGGAGCGGAATCCTAATCTTTTCTCTAGCATATCGTGGATTGTAGGGTCCGTTGGCTATCGAACTCCAGAATAACGCTCGGTTGTATTCGGACGGGTGCTTCATCAACCCCGCAGTGATATAGCCACTAAAACTATGGTCATTAGCATCCACATCCGGGTACAACCCCAGTCGAATAACGAATTCCATCATAGACATCTGCTTAGTAACTCCACCCAAACGAAATCGAATCGCGTTCTCCGCAAAGACGTCATACGCACGATTCATAAAGCCATTAGAGGAATAGAATTCCAAGGTCAAATCCATGTATATAGGCTCTTGAATGCTCAGTAGGTATATCCATGCTCTAGAGATGAAGTTTTTATAGGAAACCTCAAACATATTCTGAAGCCTTGTCACAATGTCTAACTCGCCATGCCCCACATCAATCGTCGATAAAAATTCCTAGCTTACTACTCTGCACGGTGCAAATGCTCTTGTTAATAAAGTAGCAAGCCTAGCCCGATAAGCCTCCCTTTGATGTGACGTGATGCCAGTGAAGGCAAAATATAGGTGGTTCCGGTTGACATGTGGAGCTTGTGGAAATTCGGGCAGCTCTTCTTCGGAGCTCTCTTCTACCACTCGTCGGCGCCTAGAAGAAGACGTTTGGGCGGCACCCCATCTAGTGCATGGAGGCATCCTAGCAAGCAACACACATATCACAGTTAAACCAGGAAAATTCAACCAATACGATTAATATAAACGATGATCAAGTTTGTATTCCCACACTTGTCCAAGAAAGCTTCAAATAATATTCTCGCACTTAACCGAAGAAATAACCCAATTAAAATTAATTATGAAGTCAAAGCACGCGTCTCATTCCCACACTTAAGATTTAACCATCGAATCATTATTTCATGCCAATTCACACCCACAAAATTCTCATGTTATGAAGTAAATCACTCAACAATCTCGCAACATCTCAACTTTATAATATCTCTACATTGTGTATATATCCATGCCTAAATCCAATTACAGAAGTTAAAGCAAAGTAAAAATAAAATAACGTAAGATATCTAACTATAATACAAAAACTAACCAATTAAAAGTAAAGGTACATAAAAAAGTTAAGAGCTAACAACAAAATTAAATCTTAATTACGATGTAACATCCCGAATTTGAGCCTGGTACGTGGATTTATTTTATTGGATGTTTAATTTATTATTATTGCGTTGGTCGAATAATATCCCGATTAGTGGATTATACGTATCGGGATTGAGATATACGTGGTACCGAGTTATTAATTTAGTGGATTATATATAATTATGAGATCGTGGATTTAAACGAGTTAAATTGATATTAATATCGAAAATGTGATATCGGGTTCGGGTTGTCGGGGTTGGAACTTGCTATAAATAGAAAGTGTATATATAGGGTTGTGTTCGAATCCTAGTTTCCTTTCCCTTGCTAAAATCAGAAAGTTTAGTGTGTGTGCATGTGTGTGTGTGGCTGCGACTGAAGCAGAAAGCAAGTCATGGAGTTCCAAGAGTAGTTATTAAATTCACTCTCCACCTTCACTTGTGTTTTTGAAGTGAGGAAGGTAAGAAATTCCTGTTTTGGTGGTATAAATATGTGATGTATATTATTGAATTTGTGGGTAATCGCTTGAAGGCATGTAAGGGCCTAATAGTTGATGATTTATGAAGGTTTTTAATGTGAGAATCTAACTATGGCGTTGAGTAAACCCCTGGAATTGCCAAGAAAGCGAAGCAGAGTAGGCCTTCACATCCATGGTCGCGACCTCCTGAGCGCTGCCGCGATGGTTGTAGCGCAAGCGGCATGGGTCTCGACAACGATTGAAAGGGCGACCAAGATTGAGTGCGATCGCGATGCTTCCCGAGCGCAGGCAGCGATCCGGTGGTTTGGGTCGGGGCTGGTTTTGGACTTCAGGATCGGTTTAGGATTGCTTTTTGGGTCTAGTTCAGTTACAGGGTCTGTGTGAGTATGTTATGTATATCAGTAGGGTTTGTAATAATACTCTGGGATCCGTTATGTATACAGAGTCGAGCAGGCAGTGTGTTGAGCTGCGACAAAAATCTGGCGAGTTCAGTTGAGACCGGTTATTAGTGAATAGGTGAGAACTCGAGTTCTTTTCCAAAGCACGCTTATTTTATGAGTTGTCTAGGTGATTGTGATATGTGTATGAGACAGAGATGTGGCACCTCAGGTATGATTTTATCTACCTCTATATATGTGCGATGTAGGGGTGAGTGACGGGTACCATTTCCCGAACCCGAACCGGTACCGGTACCGACCGGTACCGAATTAATATATTTGGTTCGGTATTCGATTTTTAAATTAGCTAAAATTCGGTATTCGGTACTCTCGGTTCGGTACTCGGTTTTTAAATTAGCTAAATTCGGTATTCGGGACCGAACCGGCACCATATAAAATTATACGGTTTGGTATTCGGTTCTTTCAAAACTAATAATTCGGTTTCGGTATTTTCGGGATCGGTACCGGTTCGGTCCGGTACCGAGCTCACCCCTAGTGCTATGTGTATATGAGTTCCCTGAGTATCCGCGATAGGCGATCGTGCAGGCTGACTGTCCTTAGCCAGTCATGAAGTATGAGACTGTGTATATACATCAGTGTTATTGTCAGGTCGCTCACGTGCTTATTAAGTAGCTAACCACTTTTGTGTGCGGTCCGTTAGCTGGGGAAACGGCGCCCCCTGAGTTGAGATGTGCATTGAGTTCTGAGTTCATCAGAGATTATGAAGCGTATTGAGTTGATTGTGTTGAGCTATCTATGAATCTATATGTGTTGTGTGTTGTGTTATATGTTATTTCTGCAGAGTCTAACCTCGCGTACTCACGAGCTTCCCAGCTTACGTTTTCGAGTTTAACGTGTCTCAGGCAGCCAGACAATGGGTTCACAGCCGCAGCAGCTGTAGAAGTAGAAGCTAGGATTGATTAGAGTTTTATATATGTGTAATTGCTCTATGCTGACATCATCTTTTGGGAAACTGTTGATCTTTACTTGTATATGTATTCAGTATGTATGATAGCTGGTAGTCAGACTTCGTACGTTAGCTCAGTGATGTTAATTATCTGTATCAGACCTTTGTGACGTTTGTATTAAAAATTTTAAATATCAGTGATTTGTGTAAACCCCTGACACGTGTATTATGAGATACTTGCGATAATGCCACTTATGGTATTATATTGACGTGGCTTTTATGTGTAAAAAGAGGGTGTTACATACGACAAAATAAACATCACATTAACAACAAAAAGACAAACACACATGCACAATCTAGACACCTTTTATATTACAATTAAACGACAAAATAACTAAACTCCTAAAAAAACTAACATGCAAATTACAACGTAAACAACCTAATATATAAGACATTTTGCAAAAAAAATTCATCTAAAAACACTATATGAACAATGAAATAACCATTTCAACATAACAAAAAGTTATACAAGTTAAATTAGCACAAAATACATAATATCTAAACTAAAACTAAGACAACACAACCAAAAAACAAGGAAGAAAACCATATTCGAACACTAACTAATGAGTGAGACTAAAGAAATATGAGATTTGGAGCGTGTATACCTTGATTTTTCGAGATAAAAAGAGAAAAGATGAAAAACTTCCAAAAAGCCGTCGGAGATGGTTGCGGTCGAAGGCGGTTTGTCACTTCCTCATTGGTTCTGAAATTGCAGGGAATGTTTTTAGTCAGGCAGGACTCGTCGTGCCTAAAAGTAGGCATGTTGTGCCCTCCCTTTTTCAGCTGATTCAAGTCAATCTGCTTCAAGGCATGCCAAAGTAGGCATGATATACCTTTGAGGGCACGTCGTGCCTTAGCTTTTTCAGCCTAAAATCTGGATTTTCTTCCCAACAATTCCTACAAATGATAATTTAACATAAATAACACACGGTGGACAAAATTCAACGTTTTACCTCAGCAAAATACTCTAAAAATAGCAGACATCGCCGAAAAATGTATATAATTAGAGCGATATCACGCAATGAACCGGTCCCAAACAAAGTTCCGTATATGTTTTCCTGAGATTGTTGCCAGAATTTTAGCCTCCACCCATTTCGTGAAGTAATCTACAACCACCACTAAAACCTTCAGCTTGCCCGGAGCCTCAGGAAAGGGTCTGACGATTTCGATTCCCCACTTGACGAACGTCCATGAGGTTGAGATTGGGGTTTGCTCTTTCCGTGGAACTCTGGACATAGAGGCATGGATCTAACAGGACTCACACTTCCGTATCGCTTCCGTGGCATCCTGAAGCATATTTGGCCAGTAATATCCTAACTAAATTTCCTTTCCAACAGTAGCCCTAGCCCCTGCATGGGTACCGCATTATCCTTAGTGAATCTTTTGAATGACGTTTAACGCTTCCTTTGGTCCTACACACCGAAGCCAAGGTGACAGATTTCCTCTTCTGAATAGAGTTTCTTCCTTCAGGACATAATTTGGAGCACCAAGTCGCACCTTCTAAGCTTCCATTGCGTCTTCTGGTAGGATTCCATCAACGAGATATTCACGGATAGGTTTCATCTAAGTATCCCCTTCTTCTTGTACGTCAGCAACAACAGTTTGGTCAATAGCTTTGGCACGTAGCACCTCTACCAAGACCTTTTACGTCAAGTGATCAAAGGCCAATGTGGCCAGCTTACTTAGGACATCTGCCTTTTTATTTTTTTCCCCCAAGGGATATGGGTGACAATCACTTGGGAAAAGTGAGTCATTAGCTTTTTTACTACCTCCAAGTAAGCCTTCATGGCTTCATCCCAGACCTCATAGGTTCCATTTATCTGGTATGCCAATAGTTGCTAATCTACAAATACCTCCAGACAAAGAATGCACATCTCCAGGGCTATACGGTGTCCATCGATCAAGGCTTCATACTTGGACTCGTTGTTGGAAGTGGAAAAGTCAATGCAGAGCGTGTATGTGTACTCCTGTCCTTCTGGATCTATCAAAATTAACCAATCCCCTGAACCATCTGCTCCTGATGAACCATCCGTGTATAACGTACATATAGCGACATTTGTGTTGGTTTTTCTGGCTCTGCGATGCCTTCGTGAAGCTCTACCATGAAATCGACCATGACTTGTCCTTTGAAGGAGGTCCGTGGTTGAAATGTTATAGTATGTTCACCCAGTTCAATTGCCCAATTGGCAAGTCTGCCCGAGTACTCTGGTTTCAACAAGATCCGTCAGATTGGTTGGTCTACTAAAACAACGACTTGATGTGCTTGGAAATATCGCCGAAGCCTCCGAGCAACATGGACAAGTGACAGTATCATTTTTCCAGGGGGGGGGGGGGGGGGCTTAATTGATTTCAAGGCCTTGTAAGGTTCTGCTGACGTAATATACTGGCACTTGCTTCTTTTTTTTTCAGCCATTAGAACTGCAGCCACTGCCTCCCGGGCTACTGATAAGTACATGATCTATTCCTCACCAGGCGCTGGAGCCGTCATCATCGGTAGCTTCTGGATGACCTCCTTCATTTCTTGGGATGCTTTTCTCTGCCTCTACAGTCCACATGAAAATTATTCTTTTCGATGCATCCTTTCAAGGTTTTGAAAAAAGGTAGGGATCTTTCAGCAACTTTTGACAGGAAGCGGCTCATGGCTACCAAATTTCCATTCAAACTTTGCACCTCTTTCAAGTTGGAGGGAGACTTTAGCTCTGCTATCTCCTTCACCTTATCTGGGGTCGGATTAATTCCCTCCCTAGTGACCTGATGCCCCATGAATCGGCCCTCGGTTACTCTAAATGAAAACTTTTGTGGACTAAGCTTCATGCCAATTTTCTTCAACCTTTTCAACATATCCTCCACATTGGCCATCAAGCAATCTTCTGCCTGACTCTTAATAACCATATCATCAATGTAAGCTTCCAGATTCCTTCATTTTGACCCTTAAAGTCCCGATCCACCAACCTCTGGTACATTACTCCAACAGTCTATAATCCGAAAGGCATTTTTACGTAGCAAAAAATCCATTGATCTGTGTGGTATGCGGTTATATCCTCGTCCTCCTCATGCATCTGTATCTGGTGATATCCTGTATAGGCGTCCAGAAAACATTTCCAGGTGAATCCTGATACAGACTCAACTTTCTTATCAATTTCGGGCAGTGTGTAACGATCTTTAGGGCAGGCTTTGTTGAGATCTTTGTAATCTACACACATCCTCCAGGACCCGTCACTATGATCTACACACATCCTCCAGGGCCCGTCGCTCTTCTTTACCACCATATCTGGTAATTTACATCCCTCATGATCCCTGTCTCTACCAACATAGACACCTCCTTTATCACAGCAGAGCTTCGCTCTAGAGCCAACGACCTCTTATTTTGGCATACTGGGTTTACTCCAGGGTGAACACTTAACGATGTGTAGTATGAAAATCTTTGCCATCCAGATTCAAGACCCTTGGAATGCCTATCTGCCGGTTTCCATGCAAAGGTATCCTGATGTTACTTCAAAATCCTGATCAACTTCTCTGGATTCTGTAGTTAGTGTCGTACCTACACTGATCTAATGTTCAGGATATTCATTATTGACAATCGCCTCCAGAGGCAAAGCTTCGCATGCTCCTCCATCGTCTACGTGATCACATGCTCAACAACTACCCTTTTTTTCTTTTCCGCCCTTATTGTTACGATTCCTCACTAGGAAGGGAATTTGACCATACCATGATTTGTAGACACGATTGCCTGCATAGCGCGCAAAGCAGTTCGGCCTAGGATCATATTATACGGGGATATGGACCTGATGACTATGTAAGTCAAAGAGATAGCTTCAGACTTCTCCTGCTCTTTTATTTGTGGAAATTTTATACGTTCCGATCTTCCACTATCATCTGTATCTTGCTGCCATGCATATTGCCGAACCATCAACATTTCTCCTTTTGATGTCTCTGTTCCAGAAGAACGCCCTTTGTCTGCCAATTAAATCGTTTAGACTGGCCTCCCCGAAGCCTTTATTTCTAAAGTCCTTCAACATGTGGGCCAGCTTACCCTTCTTGATTACTTTCTCCACTCGTCTTTTTAGCTCCATGCAGTTATTAGTGTCATGGCCTCTCTTTTCGTGAAAATCACAATAGACATTCTGATTTCTTTTTGGTGGGTCGTTCGTCATGCGGGGTGGTTGTGTAAAGGGTGCACAAACATTATATGTGATCAATATTTCCTTGAGGGCTTTCGAGAGAGCCGGAGGTGTGGGAGGAAGGACGTTGTCTCTCTGGTGATAAGGCTTGTGAGGGGCTTGATAGGTAGACGTATGTCTGTGAGCTGACTCTCCCTCTTGATGATTTGGACCCTGTCGTATTCCATAGGGCCTGAACTCTCTAGATTCTGATCATCTAGCCACCCTATCCCGTGAGGGTTGAGTGCCTTTCTCGCGATCTCGTTTGACGTGCGTCTGAGTTTGTGCCACAATTTCTTTGGAACGTATATAGTGTTAGGTCTTCTCGAGTAGATGTTGATATGTTCTCGGGAGATATTGGGATATAAATTCAACCAACTGCCTTCCCCTAACCCCATGGATGAATTCTGAAATTTTTGCATCATCATTCAGACCCCTGATCTGCTAGCTCTCTAGGTTAAAGTGTCCCACAAAATCTGGGAAAGATTCCTGATGCTCGTGCTTTATATTGTGCGGTCCCTGATGAGTCCTGGTATATCTTTGTTGTTGCATAAAATTGGATCTGAACTTGACCCGTAGCTCGTCAAAACTATTGATACACCCAGGAGAAAGAGACCCAAACCACAAGCGAGCAGTTCCTTTCAGAGTCATAGGAAACATGTGACAAGCTACCGGAGGAACCCATTTATTAATTTTCATCACTTCGGTAAACAATTGCAAATTATCGTCAAGATCGTTGGTTCCGTCATATAATCCCATATTAGAAGGGATCTTCAAACCAGCTAGCTCGGGATAGGTTTCAATCCACTGAGCATAAGGAGAGAGATCACTAGCTAAAGTGAAGTCAGATCGATCTGGCAGTAATGTCACACCACTCGTGGGGTAAATGGCGTTTGTCTGCACACCGCTGGGAAACGGGATCCCCATAGTCATGGCAATGGGAACCGATGGAAAAGGAACAACAGGGTGAGAGGCATTCGGTTGGTTATCGACCATGGGAAGAGTGGAGAAGGTAACCCTGCTCCTTGCCTGCACAAATTGGACCGACGAGAAAAAAATTACAACTCTTGACTCTGGTGTACTTGTATCTCCTAACTGGAATGAGATATGGCAATTTGGATCACTTGATGACAGTGAGTGATCCTCGCGATGGGGCCCTCTCTGGTCCTTGACATATCGATTTCCTTCATAAGAGAATCCTCCTCTTCAGAATCTAAGAATAACCGAGTAGACACCCCCTCCAGCCTTAACCGCCTAATCCGCTCAGCCAGTAGTGATTGGAGTGTTTTGAAGTTTCGATGAATGAAATCCATGTTTACGAGTGGGTCGTTAGCTGGATTTACTTCTTCTACCACAGCACCCGTGGAGACTACTGGTATGGGAGTTTCTGGATTTGACATGTTTGCTCCACTTCAGATTAAGAATAGAACAAAGTTTAGAGTGAAATAGACAATCGGTCCCATGGATGGCGCCAATTGTTCGTTCCCCAAATCTGAGAGCCGAGGAGACAGTCAGATATCTGCAAAACCAGGCAAAAAGTAGGTGAAGGACGGAGCAGGGGTGACCTGCGACGCCACTCTGATGCCTTCAGAGATCGGTAATTATGGTTTTTGTGTCAAAGGAGAGAAAAACGATTAGGGTTTTATGAGTGCATACCTGGTAAAGAAGAAGAGAATCTTCATTTATACCCTTTTATTCTGCCATCACCAGTCGTCCCCAATAAGAGGAAGACACCTGGCTTTTGTTATAACAGATTGCCCATCATTTATTTCGTGTATAAGTATGTTGACATTCCTCTCTAACCTGGCATAATCACGTGTTACTTCCAAATATGTCCTATAATAATTGGTACACCTGGCCAACTAACGCACATCATCAACTATCAACTCAAGAAAAAATAAACCAAAACAATACTATTATTTATCATTTTCTCTACGAGGGATTAAAAATTAAATGTCCCATAATCAAAGAAATATATGATCATGACGATACTCCCTAAAGATCGTTATATATAAATTCTACTACAGTTGCAAGATCGACGAGTGAAAATTATTTGACGAACGTTTCGAATTATGTCACAAGTAAAACTAGGTTGAGAATATACTCCTGAAGTAGCAATATCATGAAAAGTATTTTCAGAAATATCATGCATTGATTGACTTCATGTTTACTTATGGTCGACACAAATAACGAGTTCAGGTAATTATTGTACAATACCAATGTATATTTTAGATATACCAAAAAAATTTCTCTATCATATATGGTACATGTACTTTAGTTCATTCTAATATGATAGATTTCTACATAGAACCATTTTGAAAAACTAACTCTATTGGTATGAAAAATCAAGCCCTATATAGAAATGTACCGTATTGGAATGAAAAACTAAAGTACATGTATCATATGTGTAAGAAAGTAAGTTCATGTATTATATCGGTACATTCGAAAAGGTACTTTGAAATTATGCGACCTTAACCCCAAACCATGAAGTTTGTCTAACTCGTACTAACTTCATTTCATAAAATGTAAGTATATATATTTTAATAATCATGATTAAAGGTGCACATAAAATCAAAATTTCTGATTTCGATCCGAAACCGGTATAGACAAAAACGGATATTATTTCTAATCCGGACCGTATTTTAACCGAACCGGTTTTTTGACTGGTTTTTATGTTTTTAGCCCAACCAGATTTTTTACCGGATACAAACCAATTTAATATCCATTAGGCTTTTTTTGAACTTTTTTTGCAAAAAGAACATTACATATTTTACATCCAATGTTTGTATAAATAGGTAGGAGGTGTTTTCGATTGATCACATATAATTCTAAACTCTCTCTTTCGATAATTCCGGTATTTTTCATCTCTTGTAACTTGAAAATTCGACTTTCGGTCTTTCATCATTTCTTTTTTCATGGCTAGTACTCAAGATACTACCGGGCAATCTTCCGTCGGGGGAAATCTTGAAGTCGTGAGAGTGCTTGAAAATAAACGAAACAAATATATTTGGGAGCATTACAATTTATGTGAAATGTCGAAAAGGTCGAAAAAGGCGCGTTGCAACGAAGGAAACACCACGTTGAAAAAGCATATTATGAAATCATACCAAGCACTTCGCATGAGATTCAATCCGAGTCAACCTAACGTTACCCCGCAAAGCAGCATTTTCATAAACGACTACGACAAATTACGGAAAGCGTTTACAAAGTTCGTGATTACAAAATTTTGTCGTTCGATCACTTTGAGTCTTTGATGATAATGATGATTTGACAGCCACAATTCAACAATTGATGGCAACATCGTTGTAGTCAAATAATTCGTACTACCCTTCATAGAGATGTTTTAAATATGCGGCGTATTGTGAGGGAAAAAATGATTTTGGGTTTTGAAGAACATAATATTGTGTTTGTTAATTTGCGACGTTTGGAGTTCTCCTCACAACACCGGATATTCTTTTTTAGCTGTTACAGCACATTGGTTGTATGCCCAAAATTGGCAAATAATAAAAAGAACAATTGTGTTTGAATAATTCGGCGAACCACATACCAGTGCAAATTTATTTGCACTTTTGAAAAGGGTGATTTGTCTTTATAAATTAGAAAACAAAGTTTTTTCTATTTCTTTTGATAATGTGTCGAATAATAGAAACGCGGTTCCGAGATTAAATTTAGTATTATCACCTATTTTAGATGGCATGTTTTTTCATACTCGTTGCGTTTCGCACATTATAAAATTTATCCGTGCAAGCTGGCTTGGAGGTGTTTGAACCGATTAGATTACAATTTAAAGCGATGTTAAAATCGGTTCTTTGTTACAACAACCAAAAACAAAATGCATATTAACGTTATTGTAAATCGGTTTATAAAAAAACTTTGGATGCTAATTTAGATTGTCCAACTCGTTGGAACTCGACGTGGATGATGATGGAGTCCGTGTTAAGGCAAAGGGAAACGTTGCAACCGTTTCAAATCACCTTTACGAGAATGCTATGTCCAAAAACATTTATGCGGGTTCGGATTGAGAAATTATTGCGAAAATAACTGATTTGTTAAAGATTTTAAAGATGCAACAACTTTTTTATACGGTGTTTATTACCCGACTAGTCCTTTGGTACTAAATCAAATTTATTTGATGGCTTCTAAATTAAATGATTTTTAATTTGAGAGTTAAGTTTTTCAAAATATTGGCAACGCAATGAAAGAAAAACTTTTAAAACATTTTAAAGAAATATCATCCGTTTTTACTTGTGCCGTCGTTTTAATCCCGACGTAAATGTTGGTGGTGTGGAAACATTAATCGAAAATATTATGTATACTTTTGGTTTACATGTGTATGAAGATGACCCCAATTTTGTCCAAAACCAAGTAAACTATTTTAACAAATGTTACCGAGAGTTATTCGATATTTATTTACGAAAATACGGTTGAGTAGTGTAATACACGAATAAATGAGAAGAGGGGAATAATCTAGTGGAGGTGGAAGTGGAATATTGCTTTTTACCACCCTTTTAAATTCTCAATCCAAACGAGCACGTACTTCGACCCTGAGTAGCGAGTCGAGAAACTATATATCTAGTGATTTATATCGAAATGACGTATGAAGATTTAGAAAACTTTGATATTTTGGCATGGTGGAAAGAATAGGAACCAATTTTTCCGGTTCTAGCCGTCATGACCCGTGATTTACTAACCGTCCAAGCTTCTATGATAGTTTCAGAATCCGCTTTTTCTGTTAGTGGTAGGGTTATATCACAACGGAGGTCGAGACTTTGTCCCGAATCATTAGAATGTTGCATTTGCTTGAAGAATTATTTGGATGGATCGGCCCGGAAACAAAATGCGACGACTCTAGAAGATGCAATCGACGTCGACTTGGAAGCAAATATACACAACGAAGAAATCGAACTTTGAATATCACCTCCAAACAAAGAAGATGACGAAGATGACGACGATTGTGAACTCGGATACCGAAATGTGGATGATTAAAAGAAAAGATAACACAAGATGACAAAGATTTGGATTTTTAATTGTTGTAATTTGAATTATTAATCGTTGTAATTTGAATTATTAGTTGTTGTAGTTTAAATTTTTAGTTGTTGTAATTTGAATTTTAGTGGTTTTAAATTTTTTATATGTATTTATAATAAAATATAATATAAAAATAAATTTGATTGGAATAAATTATGTGTTTAACTTAAATTATAAGTATATATTTGTAATTGTAATTATAGAAAAGATGGTGTGTTTGATTTAAATTTATAATTCTATTTGTTTAATTGTTTTAGTTTTCTTAAGCCCAAAAGGAAATAGAAAAGAAGCTCAAAAAAATAAATAAAAGAAGCCCAAAAAAAATAGAAAAGAAGCCCAAAAAAGAAAAGAAAAAAAAGCCCAAAAAAATATAAAAATAAATTAAAATATCGGTTTTTTTAAAACCGGTTTTAGAAAAATACGATTTTTTCCTATGAGGTACCTGTTATAATTTTTAGGGTCAAAAACCGGTTTGGAACCGATTGGTTTTTTATTTTTGCAAAAAACCAAACCGGATTAAAACCGATCCGGTTCGGATACGATCCAATTAATGTGCACCTCTAATCATGATACATGTAACGATAATGGGTTCAAAATACATACTTTTATATAAAATAAGAAATATCGAGAGATTTAAACACTCGAACAAAAATATTTATGTTAACCCTATAAAAATTCTTATACTATTTAGTGTGATGTCATATAAAGATAAAATTAACTTTTAAAGATTTGACATGATGAAATTTTGACAATTTCTTACTTTTAAATATTTGACATGATTAGATTTTTCAGTTAAATTGTCACGTAAATCACTCGTTTACGTCGGGTGGGATCGTTCCTGTACCGGTATCGTAGCGATACCGGTCCAGATGATACTGAATTTTTTTAAGACATAATTTTAGTACCTAGCACCGAACAGTTTATAGAATTTTGGTTCCGATTCGGTATCGGTACTTGTATTTTCGGTATCGTACCAATTAGAACCGATTTTAAAATTTATCCCACAAATCTGATATAAAAAATAATATCAAACCTAATAAACAAGTTTAATATCAAAGCAAATAAATAAAGTTAATATCAAAACAAAAAATAAAGTTAATATGAAAACCAACAATGTTACCATCAAAACCAATAAACAAAGTTAATATTAAAACTGATAAACAAATTTAGTATTAAAGCAGACAAATAAAGTTAAAATTAAAACTGATAAACAAAGTTAACCATCCTATATATATATAGGTCAAGTAAGTACCACTCATTATGCAGCGCACCTGAAGGTATCACCTTTAAAAGTAATTTTTTTTCATTTACATGTTTTTAATAGCATTACACATATCATATGTAAATTTCACGCAAATCTGAACACCCTAAGTGCATAAAAACACGCATCACATAAATGCAGATTCACATACATTCAAAATTATCTAAGTGTGTGTTTACATCATTTTTTAGGAGCTAGGAGATGTGAATACATGTGAAATTTACATATGATCATCATAATATGGTTCGAGTGAGTACCGCCCATTATGCAGCGCACCAGAAGGTACCACCTTTAAAAAAACTTTAAATTTTTTTTTTCATAAACATGTTTTAATAGACATTATGAAGATCATATGTAAATTTCACATTTATTCACATCTCCTAGCTCCTAAAAATGATGTAAACACACACTTAGATAATTTTGAATATATGTGAACGCACATTTATGTGATGCGTGTTTTCATGCACTTAAAGTGTTCGGATTTGCGTGAAATTTACATATGATCTTCATAATGTTAATTAAAACATGTTCATGAAAAAAAAAATTTCAAAAAAATTACTTTTAAGGGTGGTACCTTCTGGTACGCTGCATAATTGGTGGTACTCAGTTGAACCTAAATCCATGTATTGGGTTCAAATGAGTACCACTAGTTTTGCGGAGTACCGGAGATACCTCGATTAAAATCATTTTTTTTAATTTTTTTATAATCATGTTTAAATTAAAAGTACAAGACTATTTGCAAAAAATCACATATAAACACACACTAGAACTATGTGAAACGTGTGTGTTCACATGAACTGTACTGTTGTGAACGTGTGTTCACAACTAAGCATGTTCACATGAATTTTTTCACGTTCACATGACTTTTAAAATGATAGAAAGTGTAAATTTATATAATTTTTTACGAATAGCCTTATAATATTTGTATCTAAATGAATATGAAAAAATTAAAAAAAAAACTTTTTTCCGGAGAAAGTTCACATTTGAAACCCGTGTGTTCACAGGTTCTCACGGTACTCTGCATTTTTTAGGTACTCACATGAACCATATTCTATACACACACACACACACACACACACACACACATATATATATATATATATATATATATATATATATATATATATATATATATATATATATATATATTTGTGTGTATGTATGTATGTATGTATGTATGTAAATTGGTAATAAAAATAACAAATGTCAATCTTAAATATATATTTTTAAACGATCTTGTACCGAACCGGATGGTACCGAATTTTTTTTAGACATAATATTAGTACCGAGTACCAAACTAATTATAAAATTTCGGTACCGGTATAGTATTGGTTCCGGTACGGTATTCGTTCAGTTTCGATGAATCGGTAAAAAATCTCACCCTAGTTTACGGTGACTTATTTCAATACATAAATATATCATAAAAATTATTAAAAAAAAAAAATACAAGTTACGAAAATAGTAATCATCATGAAAAGCAGGTCATATAAATCATGGTAAATTAGTAATACTTACATTTTATAAAATATTTTCATATATATAATCCAAAAAGGAGGTGTTTTTATGATTTTTCCATTATATATATATATATATATATATATATATATATATATATATATATATATATATATATATATATATATATGTGTGTGTGTGTGTGTGTGTGTGTGTGTGTGTGTGTGTGGGGTGTTAATTTAAACATAGATACTATTTTTACATTTGGTAAATAATTAAATATTTTCATATATATAATCCAAAAGGAGGTGTTTTTATGATTATTCCATTATAATATATATATATATATATATATATATATATATATATATATATATATATATATATATATATATTCAAGATCAATGGGGTATCATGTTAGACTGGAGTACCGGGATACCTTTCACAGCCAATCATTATGCATTAAAATTAGTAATTAATACCAAAAATTCTGCTGAAAATTGAATCTAATGTCATTTAATGTGATGGGTAAAATGAGTATGAAAATTTTCAATAATGAGAATCAAATATTCTCTAAATTCCAATAATTTCTCAGTTGCAGTTATTAGTTCTGTTGCCAATTTCAGCGATAACTCTCCATTGAAACCACTTTCAAGTTGTCGTCCGCTTTAATTCCGCACATGTTTAATACTGCACATGTTCAATTCCACACATGTTCTATATTGCACATGTTCAATACTGCACATGTTTAATGTATTTTACCTCTTTATATTCTCTTACTGCACCTGCTCAAAGTCTTCAAATATGATTTTAAAGGCAATCCCCAGTATATTGCACATGTTCGGTACCATTATCGAACATGTTCAATAAGTTCTTTATAGTACTGTTATTATCACATACAGAAAATATATACTGCACATGTATATTGCACATGTGCAATATACGAAAATAGAAAAACCATGTTCACCTAAACACATGGTAACTGTACGTAAGGGATATCAAATCCTTACAATTAAAGAATTTCCTAAATCACTAATTATCATCTATTAATTAAAATAAAATTTAATTGACTATAAGGGATATCAAATCTCTATAATTAAGGGATTTCCTAAATCACTAATTATCATCTATTATTAAAATAAAATTTAATTGACTATATTATCCTTTTGTATATGTAACCAAACATTGGTAGACTCCGGTTCCCCAGTCTAACATGGTACTCCATTGATCTCGACCCTATATATATATATATATATATATATATATATATATATATATATATATGTGTGTGTGTGTGTGTGTGTGTGTGTGTGTGTGTGTGTGTGTTAATTTAAACAAGGATACTTTTTTACATTTGGTAAATAATTAAATAATTTAAATTCAAGTAAATTATTATTCTGCTAAGAAGTAAATTATCTTGTGGGATAACTGCGTAAAAAACACTCAACTTGTTAGGTTTTTGTGATTAAAACCCCAAACCATTTTTCGTTGTATAGAAAACCCCGAACTAACTAAAAATCAGTAAATTAAGGTTTTATCAATGGTTAACCGGTTGAAACTGGTTATTAATCCTACGTGGCCCGATAAATAACCCACATGGAATAAATTTTAATTGTCGAAACTGGTTGCCAAATATTACACATAATTTAAACACTCGTTGATGATGTAATCCTGTTTAAAAAATACAATTAAAAAATATCAACGAGGGTTTAAATGATGTGTAACACTTGGCAATCGGTTTGAACAATTAAAACTTATTTCACGTAGGTTATTTACAGGTCCACGTAGGATTAATAACCGGTTTCAACGGGTTACTCATTGATAAAACCTTGATTTTCTGATTTTTAGTTAGTTCGGGGTTTTCTATGCAACGAAAAATGGTTTGGGGTTTTAATCACAAAAAACTGACAAGTTGATGGTTTTTTGCGCAATTATCCCTTATCTTTTTATTAAGCAATTTATATGTACGAATTAATGAAAAAGGCAATCATCTATTTTGACTTATGTTTATGGTGGTCATAAATTTGCATTTTTCCTAATTTTTAAAATGTCATTTTGGAAGGTAACCTAACTTTTTTATATTAATTTATGATTAATGTCCAACTAAAAGTAAGCTCGAAAATTTTAATACCATCGGATAACAGGACACATAAAAGATGTTACAAATCTAAACGTAAGCTCGAAAATTCTAATACCAACTAAGAGAGTGTTTATTAAGCGATTAGAAGAATAAAATAAAATACGATGTAATTTTTTTGAAATCATACATACATACATATATGTGTATATATATATATATATATATATATATATATATATATATATATATATATATATATATATATATATATATATATATATATATATATATATATATATATATATATATATATATATATCTATATAGAATATGGTTTGAGAGAGTACCACCCAAATGCAGCGCACCTGAAGGTACCACCTTTAAAAAAACTTTTTAAAATTTTTTTTTTCATAAACATGTTTTAATTAACATTATGAAGATCGTATGTAAATTTCACATACATTCACATCTCCTAGCTCCTAAAAAATGATGTGAACACACACTTACATAATTTTGAAGACATGTGAACATGCATTTATATGATGTGTGTTTTCATGCACTTAGAGTGTTCGGATTTGCGTCAAATTCACATATGATCTGTGTAATGTTAATTAGAACATGTTCATGAAAAAAAATTTCAAAAAAATTACTTTTAAGGGTGGTACCTTCTGTTGCGCTGCATTAGAGGTGGTACTCACTTGAACCTATATATATATATAGGGATATTTATGCTAAAAACTTTTAAGTTGGACCCTTTTTGTGATTAAAACCTCCAATCAAGTTCTATTCTACAAAAAAACACTCAATTGATTAAAACTTATCAAAATAAGGTTTTTTCATAAACAATGACTTGCAACATGATTAACCAGTTGCAATCTGCTAACCAACCATTTGTATTCGACGAACCTTTTTTCTAACGAATTTATTTGTCTGTATTTTATTATTCAAATTCACATTTTTGTTGATTTTTTGTTCAAATCTGTCTTTTTATGTTGGAATTTACATTTTTAATGAAATTTCGGTGGCCACTGATAACTTGTCGACGATGGTCTATGAATTTCAATCGGTTACAACCAGTAATATCTCAATTCAATGAGATTTTGTAGGTTGTGAGTTTTTTGTGTAATGAAAAATGGTTGGGTCTTTTAATCACAAAAATGATTGAAGTTAAAGTTTTTATCACAAATATCCATATAAGTTACGTAGGTCAACGGGACTCAAAAAATGGGTTAAAAAACTTAAAATAAACAATGCCATTAACATGGTTTTAAATTTAAGAAAGCTTAATTAAAAGAAGTGGCATGTTCTAAAAAACTAATTTTTTTCTTTTACTTAAATATAAGGAAAAGTGTCATTGTTACAAAATAATTAAAATATATTTTTAATCTAACATGCAAATTCTTTTTAATAAATTTTTTTAGCATGCAACTTCTTTTTTTGGTTTCTAATTTTCAAAACAATTATAAAAAAGATAAAATTTAAAATTTGATATTGAAAGTGTCAAGATGTCAATAAAAGTAATGAGTGAAAAAATATAGAAACTGTAATTAATACAAAAATACCGAAAGATATCATGTTTTAGAATTTAGGAAGAATTTGATATATACCCTTGTAAACTTTAAATATTACGCATATATCCTTACAAACTTTCTTATTACGTATATATGCTTCTAAACTTTTAAATCTCACATATATCTAAATGACTATTTTAAATTTATTTTATCATTTAAAATTTTTTTTTGAATACCTAAACTACCATCTTAAATCCCAACAAAAATAAATTAAAAGGTAAAGAAATATTATTTTCTTAGTTAATTCAATAATAATTTAATTAAGAAATGATATTTTATATTTTTTTAAATGATGTAATTAAATTTAAAATAGTCATTTGGATATATATGTGAGATTTAAAGGTTTAGAAGGATATATATGTAATAAGGAAGTTTGCAAGATATATGTGTAATATTTATAGTTTACAAGGATATACATGAAATTCTCCTTAGAATTGAACATACATACATACACACATACATACATACACACACATATATAAATATATATATACACACACACACACACACACACACACACACACACACACACACATATATATATATATATATATATATATATATATATATATATATATATATATATATATATATATATATATATATAGTTGGGTTCCGGTAAAAACTCTCAATTCACGTGGAAACCACTACAAAATGCACAAATTTGTACATCAAATGCACAAATTTAAAGATTAAAATTTTAACTTAAAACCATTATTAGTCTTAAATTTAATAAATATCATAATCTAACAATAAACTTACATTTAAAATTTATATACATTAAATTATAAAGTAAATGCACAAAGAATATCATATATATGCACACATTTTATTCAATGCACAATACGTACATAAAATGGATAAATTTTTGAATGAGATGCGTAAATTTTTACATAAAATCCATAAATTTATCGAAAATATTAATGTTACTTTATCAAATGCACAATTTTATACAGTGGATGCACAATTTTAGAGTGGTTCTCACGTCCTCACGAAATAGAGGAGTTCTCATGTGAACCCGACCCTATATATATGTGTGTGTGTATGTATATAATTTTTTATTTCAAAAATTTAAATTTAAATTACCTTTCTATAAATTATAAGAGTAATAAATTTCTATATAAATTAATTTTCATTATTTACAATTTCTTTTAAATTTACATTTATTTACTTGATGACATTATACTCCACACAAGGATGTTTCATTTATACCCATTGGGAGCTATTTTACATATTCCTTTATTTTTTTCGTTTTATTTTTTCCTATGCTCTCTTTTGCAAGTTCTAATTTCAAAACAAACGAAAACTTCATAATCACAAAAATCCAAAAATAAAAAATAAAAAATAAAAAATTTTGATTTCATTGAATCTCATCTTCTTCTCTTTTGACTTCCAAGCAATACCCATATTGTCTCCTTCCTTGTTCTTGATCAAGAACTTTCTTACAATCTTCAAGTTTACAACTTTTGTAGAATACACACCCAATAATGGTGTCAAGTGTGATGATCATAGAGTATAAATATGCTATAAACAATCCTTCAAACACCATTAAAGGACTTGGATTGCTTATTCTTGAATCGGAATAAGCATTCGTCATCCGGAATTGGAAAAGCGCTTCGATTCCGGCCAACGTTACGTTGATGTACAGAGCTAATGAAAGAGCTTTTGGTGTTCTTCTTTTGATCATAACCCAAGCTTTGAGAATGGAAAGAAACCCACCTTTGGATTCCATTCCTGAGAGCACTAGTGCCATGTTGCATATAATCATGGAATTGGCTATAACTACGGAATACGCGATTCCTCCCACCACGGAAAGTAATATGAACAAAGTGGAAGGTGATAAGATTTTAAGGGTTTGTAAGAAGTTGAATGAAATGAAAAGAACCCAAAAAGAAGTAGCGTTTGCCGATATGATTAGGAAGGAATTCCATAGTTGTGTTTGGAGGACAGAATTGAAGATTCCGGTGAAAGACGGTTGGTATTTGTGGTGGGTGTTGAGGGATTGAATTATGAATGTTTTTGTGATTAGGAGGAAAGAGAAGGTAAAGGGTAGGAGTAGGATTGATGAGGTGATGGTTTGGGAGAGTTTGAGGTTGAAGATGGTGAACAATTCCGACGAAACAGGGATTCCGATGGCGTTAAATAGGCTCCGAAGGCGGAAACAGATTGTGTTTTGAAGGGAATCGGAATCAATCGAAGGCGAGATCAATGACGAGAGGAGGAGAGAGAGTGAGAAAGGAAGAGCTAAAATGGAAGCATTTGTGAAGTAATTGTAGTTTTGGAGGAAAGTATAGATTGATTTTCTAATGATCTTGATTGTTGTTGTTTTTCCCATTGGAATTGAATAGAACTCTGGAATTGATGATTCCAGAGATATATAGAGGTGATGAGTTTGTATTAGAATTGAAAGGTTTTTGTATTTAAATGGAACAAGTGAGTAGCGACTACCCAACACATATCATCATCTCATGTGTATTTATGATGGGGAAAATTGCAAAAAGAACAAAGTAAGCACTTTGGACCAAATCCAATATGGGTAACATACTTTACAATTCTTCTGTAGAAAGATAATGTAACTTCAAATAAAGTTTATAAGTATAACAATTTATATTTAAAATTACCAAGAAAGGTAATATAAAATATAAACTTTGACAATAAATGCATCGTAAATTTTTTTTAACCAAAAAATGTAATATAAAATTCTATTTTTGTTGAGAAAGGATATAAAAATTCAAATTTTAAGCCAAAAAATATAATCAAATATTATTTTTTTAACCAAAAATGGGAACATAAAATTGAAAATTTACTTTCTCAATTGGTCATCAATATGTTATTTTGTTAAATTTGAATTTTATGTCATGTTTCTTGACCAAAATTTTTTTTACATTACCTTTATTGTCAAATTTTATATTTTATGTTATCTTTTTTGTAATTTGCCCCATATTTCTAGTAGTAAAGTGTAATTTAAAATAGCAAAGTACCAATAATTACTAAATTACCTTTGTTATATTTATGTTCCTTTTCTACACAAAATATAAAGCATAGGCGTTATTGAATATTGAATGCATGATGATTGTTAAGATTTGGGTCCTGATCTTAAAAATCTTATGATTTTACGACCATGATCAACAAAATTGAATCGATCGTTATTTGGATATCTTGTGAATAAGATTTTAGGTGGGAACTTAAAATCTATCATAGGATCTTAAGATTTCGATCCATTTCAAATTTTACTTAAATTAAAATTTGAAACAAATTATAAATTGATCAACTTTGTTAAATAAAATATAAATATATCAGTTAATTATTTAATTTGTGCATAATAATAAATTTTATATAATATTAGAGTTCAATACTGTAAAAAATCCTTTAATAATATAATTAATTGTATTGAACTATCGTTATAATGTTTGCCGATTAAATGTTTGTATCAAATTTACAAAAAAATTATCTTTGATGCAGATTATAATTTTATACACATAAAAGAAACAATGTTTTTTTCTGGTAGGATGTTAGAACTCTGATCTCAATCTTACGATTCGAGTTTGTGAAAACAAAAAACGGTTCTAAGTAAGACCTTAATCTTGACAATTTTAGTTGACAGTATTACACCTCTCCTTAATTTGTTAGTCATACACACAATTAACAATAATTTTAATGTAATGATACGAGATGCATACTGATTTTACTAATCGTATACACTTATTAAAAATAAGTGTTACATCAAAAATAACTAAAATAAAACCGTAGCGAATTAAAATTATTCTATACAATATATTATACCAAGGTTATCACTAATTTAATTATAGTATGGTACTAGTTTATTAACCATGTATTACGTGGATATTTTTAATTAAATTTATTTTATACAAAATGTATATGAGTAAAAATAAAAACATACAAAAATAATAATTGTGTTTATCTTTTATTATTTGTAGATTAAAAAATAGAATGTATTTATTTTTAAAAAATAATAAATTATATTTATCTTATATTTTTTATAATAATATGTTGTAATTATTTTCTTTCGGTGAAACATAGAAGCGACACGTGAGATTTGATGTTCTTCTTATTATATACAATAATATTAATAATTTCCACAACTAAGTCAAAATTCTACATTTGAGATTAATTATGATTATTATGGATAAATAATCATAGATATTTATTTTAGGTAAACATGAATTTAATATGTTACAACATCTGATTTATTACTAATTAATTAATGAAAAAAAATCAATATCAAAATTTAATGTAAGTAAGTTAAGGTGTTAAATTTGAAAAAAGATGCAAAAAAATAAAATATTCTTGCATTATAGAGGTGACAAGTAGCATGAATTATTTTGCTGATATGATTTTTTTTTTAGTTGTAAAGTTTCAACAAATATAATATGAGATTGGAATTGTTTGTTGGGTGTTTGGTTCTTAGGTTTTACCAATACTTTGTGATCATCTTCTAAATACATATAGTTGGTATATTACTGGCCAACCATAAATGATAGATATAAATTATAAAATAAAAATTTTAATATTAACTAATTAGGGTATCAAACTTATATAGAATTAATTAATTAATATCTAAAACATGTATCATGCATTGTTTTGATTTTTTTGTAATTATAAAGTATATGTCTAAAAACATCATTTAAATCACTCCCAAACAAACATACGTTACATGTTAATTGTCATCATGTTTTTTTTTTAATCATTTCACATGCATATATAATGTTTGGTCATGACTAGTTTTAAAAAAAAATGTAAAAAGAAAATAATAATACAATACTCAATTACATGATTTGGTTTATGTTTTACGATATACAATTTAGTTATTTGTTATTTCCGTATTTTGTATAGTAATTGATCAATTAAGTATGAGTGAGTATGAAGGATTTTGAATAGGTAGTGATTTACAAGGCCGATAAATCGTCCAGAACCCGTTAATCATAGGGGCCTATTTAAAAAAAACATTTTATATATACTTAGGTCTATTAACGATTAAATAAGGTTATTGATTCACAAAGTTTTTAGTTTTAACATTATATAATTATAAGGTTTTTTTTGTTAATTTATCATTTTTACTTGAATTTTACTTATATGAAATATACATACATATTTATAGGGTCCGTTTTAAGTTTTTTCTCAGGGCCTCGAAAATGATTGGACCAGCCCTGGTGATTTATATGTAATAACTTTTTGACATCCACAATAATAAACTTAAGTTTTGTGGTTTGTACATCATGCAAGATATAGTTGTATATCGTTGTGAATTGCAAAATTTTATTATGTACAAATAAATCACTATCCATTTGTATATAATTTCCAGTCAAACCATTGATTTATGATTAATTATTGATTCACTGTTATCATTGTGTGATGATTTGTAATCATTGTTTAATTCATGTAATAATTATAAAAAGGCAAATTAAATTAAAAGATGATACATTTGTCATTGGCCATAATGAATCAAAAAATGTCACCTATGCTAGCGATACAACATTGATATAATCAACGATTATTAGAATAGAAATTTATGCTTAAAAAAAAAAAACTTCTATATTAACGAATAAGCTGATATCATCTGTAAATTATAGGGTTTATTATTGTTAGACGAATGCTTTATGTCTGCTGGTTTTAATAGTTTTAATGTGTCAAAGTCAGTTATTGTTGGTTATTTATGGTTTCCTTTTTTTTAGTCTGCAATTACTTTTCCTTTGTTTAAGTTGTAATAATTCTCAGATTGTAATAGTTCTTCTATTACTGTTCTCATCTTATTCATCTCAAAACTCTAACAATTGGTATCAAAGTTTTCTTCTTAAGGGTCCTGTGTGGGTAAGTAGATTGAAAGAATCATGGGAGGTGAATCCAGTAATAGCCTTTCTGCACTTACTCCACCAGTTTTCGATGGAATCATTTACAAAGTTTGGGCAGTATGTATGGAGACATATTTGGCTGCTTTGGATCTCTGGGATGCAGTGGAAGAAGATTATGAAGTTCCCGCTCTTCCAAATAATCCAACAGTAGCGCAGATGAAATCACACAAAGAAAAAAAGACAAAGAAATCAAAGGCAAAAGCCTGTTTAATATTGCTGGAGTCTCATCTACTATTTTCACTCGTATCATGACTTTAAAATCAGCAAAGGAGATATGAGATTATCTCAAGTCTGAGTATGAAGGAGATGAAAGAATTCGAGGATGAAGGAAACTGAAACCGTGAAAGAGTATTCTGACATATTACTTGGCATTGCAAATCGAATTAGATTGCTTGGATCCTCTTTAGAAGATTCAAGGATTGTTCAAAAAATTCTTATGATAATGCCTGAAAGATTTGAAGCCTCGATCACTACATTAGAAAACACCAAGGACTTGACAAAACTTACTTTAGCCGAACTTAGCAACGTCGTGCAATGAGACAAGAAGGAGTGGTTGAAGGCGCTTTAGCAGTCAAGGATCGAGATGCTAAAAAACAAAAGAAGACTAGAGTTATAAGTGGTGAAAGAAGTGCACTAACTAGCAAAGCAAAAACAACAAATCCCATCAGAAGAAATTTTCCTCATTGTCAACATTGTGGAAGAAAAGGTCATCCTCCTTTCAGATGTTGGAAAAGGCCTGATGTAAAATGTAACAAATGTAATCAGTTGGGGCATGACACGATTATATGCAGAATCAAAAGTGAATTGCAAGGCGAGGAAGCAAAAGTTGTTGATCAAGAAGAAGAAGATCAATTATTTGTTGCTACATGTTTTTCAAGTAGTGAACCGAGTGAAAGATGGTTTATTGATAGTGGTGCCACAAACCACATGACTAATGATAAGAGCCTTTTTCAAGATTTAAGGCCAACAAACAAAACGAAAGTCAAAGTTGGTAATGGAGACTATATCTCTTTTGAAGGAAAGGGAACTGTTATGATAACTAGTTGTTCAGGTACAAAGTCTACTCCTGATGTTTTGTATGAACCTGAAATTGATCAAAATTTGTTGAGTGTTGGCCAATTAATGGAAAACGGCTTTAAAGTCAATTTTGGAGATGAATACTTCTTAATCAAAGATGTAGATGGCCATGATGTTTTTAAAGTCAAAATGAAAGGGAAAATTTTTACTCTTAATCCATTGGAGGAGGAGCAAAATGCTTTTCCAAGCAAAGAAAGTGTGGTAGAACTATGGCACAAGAGGCTCGGGCATCCTCATTACAAGGGGATGTTGTATATGAAATCCAAGATGATGGTGGATGACCTTCTGAATTTGAAGATCAAATGTCCAGTTGCAGTGCATGTCAATTTGGTAAGCAAAGTAAGAAAACCCTTTCATACAGTGACTTGGAGGGCATCAAAGAAGTTGCAATTAATTCACATAGATGTTGCAGGCCCACAAAGAACACCTTCTTTGAATGGCAGTCGATACTACGTCATATTTTCATTGATGACTTTACTCGAATGTGCTGGATTTTTTTTCTTAAAGCATAGAGCAGAAGTCGCTCAAGTGTTCTAGAAATTTGAGGCAAAAGTTGAAAATGAAAGTGGCTGTCATATTCAATTCGTAAGATCAGATAATGGCAATGAGTATACCTGTGAAACATTTAATCAATTTTGTGATGATTTTGGCATTGAACATCAACTTACAGCTCCCTACACTCCACAACAAAATGGAGTCAGTGAGAGGAGAAATCGATACATTTTAGAGATGGCAAGGTGCATGCTACACGAGAAGAATTTGCCAAAGAAATTTTGAGCTGAAGCAGCAAATACATCTGTTTTTCTTCAAAACAGGTTGCATACAAAGGCATTAAAAGATCGAACACCATTTGAGGCATGGTATGGCTACAAATCTTCTTTAAAATTTTTGAAAGTATTTGGTTTCTTGTGTTTCACTCATGTTCCATAGAATAAATGAGATAAGCTTGATAAAAAAGAGCAGCAATAGGCATCTTTATTGGCTACAGTACAATTAGCAAAGCTTATAAAGTGTTCCAACCACAAACCGGAAGCATGTGTATTAGTAGAGATGTGAATTTCATGGAAGATGAAGAGTGGAATTGGGATGATTCAAAGAAGAAAGATGAAGTTAAAAATTCTTTCTCAGAATCGGAATATCCTTGCACGAAAGAGCATGAAAATGAAAATTGGATAAACGAAATGGTGGATGATGTTCCGGTAAGAGGTACCAGATTGCTATATGATGTTTATGAAAGATGTAATATAGCAGTGTGTGAACCTGCTGGTTATGAGGAAGCAAAAGGAAATCCGAATTGGATGGTTGCAATGAAGCAGGAGCTTGCAATGATAGACAAAAACAAGACATGGATACTTGTGGACAAGCCTCATGACAAGAATGTAACTGGAGTTATGTGAGTGTATAGAACCAAGTTAAATGCTGATGGCTCTATTAACAAATACAAGGCAAGACTTTTAGAGTATTTGGTGTGGACTACTCAGAAACTTTTGCACCAGTTGCTCGCTTAGACACCATCAGGTTACTTCTTACTGTGGCTGCTCAAAAGAATTGGAGAGTGTATCAACTAGACGTCAAGTTAGCCTTTTTGAATGGATTTTTACATGAAGAAATCTATGTTGAACAACCCGAAGGCTTTGTGAAGAAAGGAGAAGAAGATAAGGTATATTTCCTCAAGAAAGCACTTTACGGGTTGAAACAAGCTCCAAGAGCTTGGTACAGTAGAATCGGTGAACATTGACGAACTTGGGTTTTGTTAAAAGCTTGTCTGAGTCAACCTTGTATGTGAAGCACAACAATTCTGATATTCTCATTATCTCACTGTATGTGGATGATTTGTTGGTGACAGGAAATAATACCAATCTTGTAGACAAGTTTAAGAAAGAAATGATGAAAGTTTTTGAAGTGACAGATCTTGGGTTGATGAGTTTCTTTCTTGGAATGGAGATCAAGCAGACTCAACATGAAGTTTTTGTTTGTCAGAAGAAGTATGTGAAAGAGATTTTAAAAAAGTTCAAACTCGAGGATTGCAAAGCCGTGAACACACCAATGAACCTCAAGGAAAAACTTTGTAAGGCAGATGGAACTGACAAAATTGATTCAGCTTATTTCAAAAGTTTAGTTGGTTGCTTGATGTATCTGACAGCGACTCGACCTGATATTTTAAATGCTGTAAGCATCTTGTCTCGTTTCATGCATTGTGCAAGTGAACTACATCTAAAGGCAGCAAAGAGGGTAATTAGATATGTCAAAGGCACAAGTAATTTTGGAATTAAATTCAGCAGAAGTAAAGAGTTTAAATTGGTTGGTTATTCAGATAGTGAATGGGGAGGTGCTGATGATATGAAGAGGACTTCAGGCTACTGCTTTACGCTTGGTTCTGGTATATTCTCTTGGAGTTCGAAGAAACAAGACATTGTAGCTCAATCCACTGCCGAATCAGAGTTTGTTGCTGCAACTGCTGCTGTTATTCAAGCTTTATGGTTGAGGAAGATCTTAATTGATGTAAATATGGATCAGAAGGAAAGTACAACGATCTTTGTGGACAACCAATCTGCTATTGCTATTTCAAATAATACAGTGTTTCATGGGAAGACCAAACATTTTAATATCCAGTTGTTTTTCTTAAGGGAGGTGCAAAAGGACGGAGACATTAAACTTGTTTATCGCAAAACCAAAGATCAACTAGCAGATATCTTCACCAAATCATCGCCTCTTAGCAAGTTTGAGTCATTAAGGACACGACTTGGTGTTTTCAGCAGTCTCTAAAGCAAGGAGGAGTGTTAGACAAATGCTTTATGTCTGCTGGTTTTAATAGTTTTAATGTGTCAAGTCAGTTATTGTTGGTTATTTATGGTTTCCTAGTTTTTAGTTTGTAGTTACTTTTCCTTTGTTTAAGTTGTAATAATTCTCAGAGTGTAATAGATCTTCTATTACGGTTCTCATCTTATTCATCTCAAAACATTAACAATTATGAAAAAAAATCAACATCTTTTTACGATTTTTACGTTTTCGTCCATCAATGTTACTTTTTCCAGAAAAATCATGAAGTTAATTTTTTTTAGTTTTATGAAATTTGACTAATAGAGTCCGATTATAATTAGTAAACTAAAAAAACTGAAAAATCATGTTATAATATCCATATCTCACTAAAACAAAAAGAAAAAATTAACTGGAGGACTTGTATAGAAAAAAATAACATGGATGAACGAAAACGTAAAAATTGTGAAAACATGTTGGTTTTTTATAATATACCCTAAATTATATGTATAAAAATCAATGTAATAATATAATGATAACACGTTTCAAGATCAACGAAATAGATAAATAAAGAGAAAACATACGATTCATATGTCAAGCATTCAATGTATTAAGAACGTTATTAGGCATATGACTTAATTAAACACATGCATCATTACTCTTATACAATATCAAGCATTGTTTTTTAGATTATTAAAAGAGATAATTACAAAAATACCTAAAAAACAACCCATTTCTCAAGTTGAACCCAAAAAAGTCACATTACCAAAATATCCAATGTTTTCGTTACCACATTTACGTGACGGTCACTATTTACGTTACTTGTACTTTTTATTATTTTTTTAATGCATTTCGTTACAAAAAGGTGAATTATCACGTAAAGTACCCTTACTTTACGGTACTAAATCTCATTGTGCTCCTTCCCAATAACAGATTTAGTAAAGTAAAGGTCATATACTTTACGTTACTTTTTACCTTTTGTAACATAATGCATTAAATTAAAAATTATTAAAAATGCAAGTCATGTAAATAGTGGCTGTCACGTAAATGCGGTAACGTAAATGGTGGGCATTTTGGTTTGGTAAGTTTTTTTTGGCATATATTAAGAAGTGAGTTTATATTTTGGTTATTCTTATAATTATCAAATGTACACCACTTTCTACTAATCACATGACTTTTGCGAGGGCATTAACTTTAATTAATGGATTCAATGCATTTACAAAAAATATATGAAGAAAGAATGTATGATTAAAAATTGAGGGTTATCCTTGTTAAAATTTAAGTAAATGTCTCTTTAAGGAAAAGGACTTAATTAATATTTTAATTTAAATAAGTAAGTAATTATTTATCCATTACAAGGAGTATGTATGTGTTCATAACTTCATATGTTGTATTTATTGGTGAGTGGCATCTATTTTAGGCAAGGTGGTTAAGAAGTTGCCATTTATACCCAACACCCAATTTCGTTTGTATACTAAATTAAAAAAGAATAAAGAAAACAAAACCATCATTGAGATGTCTCAAGTGTAACCGATAAATCTCTTAATCTATGTATAAAAACTAGGGTTAAAGTCGTAGAATAGTTGTGTACTTTTTAAAATGTATCGATATGATACGTGTACTATTTTAATTATTCATATTACACGTGTACTTTCTGAATCGTTCAAATTTGATACGTGTACTACATTTTTTCATAACAATATGATACCTTTGGTAGCCGGTTACTGGCTATACCTGTTAAGAGTGTAATTTCTCTTTTTATTAGTGTTCAAATTTCCATAATTGAAGCATCAAATACACTTTCTCGTCCTTGTGATAACCTGGTAGGAGAACTCACACAGCACAGCCAACTTCAAACACCTACAGACCTCTATAGAAATCTCCAATGACGATCTTCACCGTCCAGATCGAAGAACTATGTGTTGCGAAGCTTCTCCTCAAATTTCACGTAGATCCAACGGTGAACAAGTTCGTACCGACGATTCTCCCACAACTGCGCAAAACTAGACGAAATAACCAGTCATAAAAAGTAAAGGTATCATATTAACAAAATAAAAAGTACACGTACTATATCGATACACCTTAAAAAGTACACTGCTATTGTACGGCTTTAGCTCTAAAAACTATTACATAAGTAACTAAAATGTCATTTGTCATTTTATTATGTTGTCACTTGTCGTTTTCTATTTTTAATATGTGTATTTTACTTACCAGTTTTTAAATATAATTAACTTTAATATATTAATTAAAGAAAAATACCTAACTAACAAAATTTCAACTAAATCTTTTCCATTATTTAGTTTAATTTGAAGTAATGATTTCTATTTACCTATTGTATTAATTATATAGTAAAATATAGAACAAGATTTCACATGAAAAATATATTATAAAATTATTTGTTCAATAATTAAATATTATAATTTGCCAATAACTATTAACATATAATGTCTGATGTAAATTCAAATTTAAATATGTCGTTATCACTGATTTATTTTACCTACAATTTAATATAATATATTTTTCCTCTCAGTAACTTTTAACTAGTATTTTACCTATGTGTTATTCGGGTTGTTCGTTAAATAAGTTTATAGTTTTTTTTTGTAGTTCTTTATAATAAATAATGTATATTTATAAAACTGTGTAATATTTTTTAATTCGTTTCAATGTGGACCAATGATCCAACAACTGAGATTAACCACATTTACTCTTTGGCGAAAATAGATAGTTAAAGTTTTTTTTAATGTTTTTTAATATAATCAAATTTGATAATTAAACCCTCTAGAAGATCAGTTTGATCATTGCGTATAACTTGCGTTTGTCATGGTATAAAGAGCTAAATATTTTTAAAATATAGTCAATTAATCGTAGTAAATAAAAATTCTAAAACTACCTATTAATAATTTAAAATTTTGGATTGTTCTATTATATAATTTGATACTTGTTTATTTACTTCAAAATTTTACTATAGTTATTACAGATTTGTGTTTATAAAGTTAAATATGAATTTTATTACTTATTGGTATATTTATCATTATGCAATTATATTATATATTTATTATTTTTTTGATTTTTTTATTTATAACTATTTTACATTATTGAATAATAATAATAACACAAAATAGTAAACTTTATTATTGATTTAATAAAAATAAATACTCAATATTTAAAACAATAAGCCTAAAGTTAATAAATAATTAAGATGTTTAATGATATCGACAATTATATGTATATTTTATTGGCGATATCCATGGACTTTTATGTGTAATATTTGCATGGATTTAATGGTTTTTATGGTTAAACGTATATTTATTGCTCGTCTTTTGTTTTGGCTAGGTTCAGGAAGAAATGAAAGAAATTGGTTGTCATGCGTTTGTTTCGTATTTTGGTCATATCTCTCTAATACGAACTCGGATTCAGGTGATTCAAAAGCCCAGACGAAGAGAAAACATGGGACTACAACTTTCATATTTTGAGTTTTGGCCAAATGATGATAGGCATGGCATGCCCTTCCAGGCACACACTACTTCGTTTTTATGACATGTTATCCGAGAGCTCCAAGCATTAAGGCACGACGTGCCTACTTTTAGGGACGGTGTGCTCTCCTGAAAACCATCATTTCAGAGATATTTTTGGGCAAATTGGAGGACGACAACTCATAGACACGGTGTGCCAACCTCAGACTATAAAAACTCGTATTTCCTTGCATTTATTCATTCTTGGATGAATATCACCATTTCACACACGAGAAATACACTTTTGGGAGAGGAAGGACGCTCATTTGGGCTATTTTGGGAAGATATCTTGGAGGGGAACACAACTACAACACCGAAAAACATCATTAGGGGAGTTCTAATGTCTCTATCTCATTTGGTTATGTTTGTTTTTCCCATTTGTATGATGAACATGTTGTGTTACTCTATTTTTATGGAGTAATTGTTTTGTAAACCCTAAACATTGGATGACTTTTATTTTGTGTTGGATGAAATATCATTGTTGTTTCTTTCTTTGAAAGAAGCTTTATAGCTTTGATTATGTATTTGATTGAGTTTACCATAAATACTTGATTTTCCACAATGTGAGTTGGGTTTAACTATATTTATTCTTAATGAAATAATCTGTTTGTTTTATTGAGTTTTTTTAAGCTTGTGAGAGTAAAAAAGGGTAAAACTTGCATGTATTTAGTTAAGGTTATAACATCGTGTATATTGTTGATGTGAGTCTCGATTTAGACAGTGTTTTGATTTGTGAGATGATAAACACCTTTCATAGCAAGAAACTATATGTGAGTATTCCATATTGCATTTTCGGTGATAAAAATATATATGAGTGATCTTTGTATTTTTATTGTTGATTGTGGGATGATGAAATTATAGTTGAGTGATCTTTATAATTTTATCGTCATTATTTTCATTGCAATTTGTGATAAGTTGGTAATTGAGTGATCTTTGCTTGCTTATCATTAATTATGTAATTTAAGGATTTGATTCATATTTGAGTGATCTTTATGGTTTTACTTCTTGAATTCACAAGATAGTTAATCTAACCGATTGTATTGTTTAATCATCCAATGTTTAGGGGGAGCATTCCCACGTGATTACCCTTTTCATGATTGTCTTTCCAAAACTTCTTGTTCTAATAGTATCTTAACTGTTGAAATGTGTTATTTTGTTTTTGAATCTAAGTTCACCTTTCAAAATTATCCACTAATAATCATCACTAACCATTAACTGATAGTTTACTATCATCATCCACCAATTGTCTCTAAGTTCGACAACCCGGACTTACCTAAGCTATGCTAGCAAACGATAGGTAATACTTGTCTATATGTTCGCTAGTTCTAGCTAAGTTAGTCTTGTTCTTTTTAATATTAAAACCAATGTGTGCTAGCGGCACATCATTTAATTATCATAAATTATTTTTAAAATCCTTTAATTAACATGTTTATTTTTTTATTGATATAATGGTAATTAGTCAATATAATAATTAAAATAGTGTGTAATTATGTAATTCAAAAAATGTTTAAATTTCTAACACAACCCTATCAAAAATAAGTTATTATTTTGTGATATAGCTGAAAAAAGAAATATATAAATACTTAGTTAATTGAAACGTTATAAAATTGAATAAAAGCAACAACTTTTTTGTAACATTTAAATGATATAATAATCTATAGTATTTAAATAGAAATTATATTTGATAATATTAAGAACAAGTGTAACACCCTCGATCTACTCCGCAATGTCACGTAAATGACTTGTCAAAATAAATATAATATAGTAATCCCTAATTGTACCCAATGTAAACATGCGAAAACCTCGACAATTTAAAATTTTAATTTACATAACAAGTCACGGTAATCACTGTTTATTTTACATGATATCCAAAATATATACAATCCACAAAATCATAACTACATCTAGGGTGGTAGCTAACAATTGCTCAAATGCTGACGTGTAGCCTATTTGGGTCCAACAAACCTACTAGAACTCTGATCACCTGAGATACACACATTTTAAACACAAGGGGTCAGCTAACGCTGATGAGAATGTAAGGGCTAGTAGTACGATTATTAAAAACTCAGTATTAAAATGTTCAGCTTTCGCTACTGAACAATGTGTGAAATCCCACATATAAAGTTCGTAATAGGTACTCATCCTGGTGGAATAATCCACGTACCCAAATCCTTAGACCGCACAAAGCAATCGTCAGGAACTCAAAAGGGAATCGGGAGCAACCCGAACCCTGCCCAGCTGTACAGTTTATCACAATATCTCGTTAGCTCATGTGTCTCAAATCTCATATTATAAAACACAGTTATCAAATAAACTCAACAATACATGCATGATAAGAACTCGATATAAGCTCGTAATGATCTCGTAAGTAAAGCTCAGTAAAAGATCATGCAAATATATAATAAATAATCATACATGTATCTCAAAAAAGCTTGCAAACTCACCTGACTCTGAAATTACGCTCCTCAAGTCTCACTTCTCTGCCCGTACCTCGACCCTATCACACGAGACCCTGGAAACACAATTTAATAACCTAGTATCACTAACACAGCTCAATAAACTCATTACACAATCCCTAGTATCCCACACAACCCTAATATCCAAACACGGATCGGATTACCCCAAACCCTAACCCTATCCCCGTACGCGGATTGCGCCCGCGCCCAAGGGGTTCGAGGTCGAGCTGACCATCTCGGTCGCGCTCACTCAACCTCGGTAGAGGTCCCATCACGGCCACGCTCATCTCGGCACCGCCCGAACTCGACCCTAACCGCCTGCGATCACATCGCAGCCCGATCTCATACCATCGTTGCCCGAAATCGAGTCCTCACACCTCAAGAACATCGCGGCCCGTAATTAGAGGATCGAGACCGCACTCTCGTTCGAACAGCAGCAGTAGCTGCTCTGTTCTTTGTCCAGCCATGGGAATACCCAAATCTTGATTCACAACTTGTAATACTCCCCGAATTTCCCAAATAAACTTTAAAACACCTTTGGATACAATTCTAATACTTAGGAACTGATTAATTTAAAGCTCAAATTTACCTTGGAACCTTGAAAAACAAATTGATGAAGTTAGTGACAGATTTGTAACTCGAATCGCAGATTAAAGCTTCAATTGTTGTTGTTTTCTGCAGCTGGAATCACCTAACCCATGCCCACACCTTTAATTTTCTGTTTTGGAATGACAAGAATGGAAGCAAGCAAGCAAGTGACATATTTATATGTTTGGTTTAAAATTGGTTTGATACCCAATATTTGTTCCACTTATCATAAATCACAAGTTTATATTACTGATTAACAAGATTGTAATCATTTATAAAACTTAATCCTATAACATGACTAACTCTTAATCTCTTCACATGTCGGTCGGTTCCAAGTATAAGTCATTTAATTAGTCCAACTCAATATAATTATTTAAATAATCCAATCAAATAATTTCACGTACCTCATTCAAATTTGGGGTGTTACAAGTTCTCCTCCTTTATGAAGATTTTGTCCTCGAAATCTAGCTCTACGCAAATACGTGAGGATAACAACTATGTGTCTCTGCCTTAGGCTCTCATGTGGCGCTGCTACCTTATGATGTTTCCATTACACTAATACCAACGCTACATCCTTGTTGGGTAGTTTCCTCAACTTCATGTCTGTCACTGCCTCGGGCTGCTCTACATATCGAAGGCTACCATCGACAACTATCTCTAAGAGGGGCACTCTCTGATCATCACTAGCCAGACACTTACGAAGATGGCTAACGTGGAACGCTTTATGGACTCTAGCTAACTCTGAGGGTAAAATTCAGGTGATAATCTTGATCTTCAATCTTCTCGATGACCTCAAACGACCTAATGTAGCGCAGATTTAGCGTACCCCGTCTCCGGAAACGTATAACCCCCTTCCAGGGCAAGACCTTTAGCAATACGGAGTCTCCGACCTGGAACTCTAATTCTGACATCCGTCGAACAACGTAACTCTTCTAGCAACTCTGAATTGTCCTAATCCGCTTCTCAATCATGGCGACCTTATTACTGGACTCTTGCAGAATCTCTGGCCCACTGATAGGTCCCAAACTCACCCCAAGACACTGGAGTCAGACACTTACGCTCATAAAGATCCACAAATGGAGTCATGTCGATAGATATATGATAGTTATTGTTGTAAGCAAACTCAACAAGTGGTAATTGCAAATCCCAGCTACCCCCAAAATCAATAACACAGACTCGCAACATGTCCTCTAATGTCTGGTTAGTTCGCTCTGTCTGCGGATGATAAGTTGTACTAAGCTGAACTCGGGTGCCTAACTCTCTTTGAAAGCTTTATCAGAATCTCGATACAAAACGGCTATCTCTGTCAGAGGTAATCGATATGGTCCCGTGGACGGCTAAGAAGTGGACGCTCTTCGTAAGTCTATCGACAATGACCTAGATCATAAATATACATTTCTTCCCAATGTAATCAGCATAAATGTGGTTGGAAAAGGGGGGGATTACACCATCAAGCTTATCTATGATTTTGTCATGAATAACTTTTGTGTAAGTATTATTTTATTGATTTTCATTTGAAATCATACTACAAAAATTTCATTGGTCATAAAAGTGTATTTCTACATTAGAACCCTTGGACAAATATCAAAACTTTAACCGATGAAGAACTCGACGATGTTAATCTTTAAAACACAATGTGTTATATTACATGAGCTATATTTATTTATTTGATTTCATTATGTAGTTAAATATTTGTATTTGATTTCATTATGTAAATAAATATTTGTATTTGATTTTATTAAAATTTATTGAGACAACTATTGATATATGTTTATGATGATATAATGTGATATGGTGTGTGTATATGGTTATATAATAATTGTATAGGTGAAAAATATTTTGGTTTGGATATTGCAAGGTTTAGGACATGATGTAAGTGAATCGCAAATCAAATTGCAAAATTTTTATTTCATAGACATCAATTTCTTTGGCACCATGTACCTTGGTTAGAATGCTTCAATGGACACTTGTGATGCGGTAAAAAGGCCTTAACTGATGCTATCTTTTTGTCTATTATTTAGTCCTAGTTGTAGATTCGGAATGTTTAAGGTGCTGTTAATTTTTATTCAAACTTGGATACAAACTTATAGGTTTTATATATTAGTAGAAGGAACAGAGTATTTTGATGTTCTAGATACATTTTTTAGGTTAATTTGGATAATAAATATGTACGTTAGAAAGATGTTGTTAGATATTTAATTTCAATCTTGTGGCTTTCTTTTGTAATAAATATTATTAGTTTATTTCATTGTAATTTATTTCTAGACTTTGTTTTGGTTGTTTCTTTATTTTACAAGTAGAGGGGCCTGTTATATAATTCATGGAAAGTTGCTTTTAATTCTCCTTGTAATAGGTTCCACCTAGGGTTTTGTAAAAAAATCAATTCACACGAATTATTCATCAAAGCAGCCGCCGACTTTCAGAGAGAACATTCTTTGTGTCTTTTTCCTCATCTTTCTTCAATCATTGAGTTGAATATTATGTTTGTTGAATGTTTGTGTGATAAATATATACATGAGTGCTGATTAATCGGGGAAATCATTATTAACAATTGGTATCAGAGCTCAGGAGGTGGATTTCAACTGAAATCATTCGGATTTTCCTGCTGTTCTTCGTGTTCTTCACCAAAAACCCACGGTTTGATCATTTTTCCTTCTAAATATTTCTGTTTTTCGTGTTTCTTCTTCCCATAATCATCTAGTATTCATCTCATAGTGATTTCGAGCTATTTAGGTTCAATCATTACGTGTTTTTGTCCTTATAAATCTGATTTTTATCATCAAAAGACGCTAATGGGTTTTACTTCGGTTTTGGTTCATCTTTTATAGATTTTTAGGTGTTTTGGTATATTTTAAGTACTTAAAAGTGTTTAAAATAATTTTCCAATCATTTAGAAATAATTTTTAGGCCAAAACCTGCTAGTTTTAATTCTATGAAAAATCTGAAAAACTCCTATCTGTTGAACTTCAGACCCCTCTTCCGACCACCTCGGACCTCAATTCGGTCCCCTTCGGACCATAGTTTATCCAATTTCGGACCTCACTTCGGACCTATCCGAACTTCGGCCCAACCGAAGTTCTGTTAAAGTATTTTTAAAACACTTGAATTTACTTGTGCTTCATTTTAAAATTCTCATCTCGGACCATCCGAACTTAGGATCTCATCCGAATTCGGTCTCCTTAGTCGAAATTTTTTAAGTCTCCATCCGAACCAAAAACTGTTCATTCGAAATTCGGTACAACCGAATTTCTGTCCATCCGAGTCCGTTCAAATCAGAATTCGGTCCATCTCATTTTCACTGTTCATCCGAAGTCCTGAACATCCGAAGTCAACTGTTCATCCGAAGTTCAGACCATCCAAGGACAACTGTTCATCTGAACTTCAGAGCATCCGAGGTCAACTGTTCATCCGAACTTTGTACCATCTGAGGTGCTTTTCATCCGAACTTCTGCTAATCCGAATTCCATTTCCACCTTCAAGATCTCATTCTTTCAAATCAGCACTATCAACCATGTCTCGAGAGGCCCTTGTCCTAGGATCAAAGAACAGACCACTTGTTCTATATCCGGATGAATACGAGCAGTGGAAGTCCAGATTTCTATGCAACCCAATGGCAATCTTATGCTCCAGTCCATTTCCGAAGGCTCGGTCATCTATTATTGGGAAATAGCTGCCAGGCCTGAAGCCGATCCACCTGTTCTCGCATCTAAAGTGGAACGTGAACCTGCGAATGAGGCAGAGAGAGACAAGCAACATGCAGACAAAAGGGCGGAATATCTGATCTACCAAGCCCTTCCCACTGATATCCTTGCCGGGGTGGACAGCAAGATGTTAGCCAAGGAAATGTGGGATGAACTGGAGGTTCAAATGTTGGGGGCGGATTTAGACGACCGAGCTAAGATTGAGGACGTAAAGGCTAAGTTCACTGAGTTCAGGGCCAAAGACAAGGAGTCTCTACAGGCCACTTTCACCAGATTTTGTGTTGTTCTCAACGAGCTAAACAAACTGCACATTAAGAAAGACAAGGATGACATCAACATCCAGTTCTTTGCTGTCTTAGCCCCTGAATGGCAAGTTGCATGCCGGGCCACTAGAAGAGTGTTGGACATCCCAAATATGTCTATTAATGTGGTTTTCAAGGAGCTGAAAAAGTATCAGGGAGATGTAGACCACCAGAAGCAGATGGCTAATCAGTTAGCGTCCCTGCTACTCTCTGAAAATACGGGCATTAAACCAGCTGATTCTCTGGCCCTTATCTCCAACAAGAACCTATCTACTGCATCCTATACTCAAGGTTCATCATCATCCCAATGCTGATATGCTTCACCTCCGCGTGAGACTTTAGATGAAGAAGAAGCGACGATTCAAGAACAGATTGCGTTATGGACTAATCGTCTTCAACAAAGACGTAACAAAACAAATAATCAGCTTCGCTACGACACCGGCCCGCGGAGGTAATTTGATGATAGGAGGGATGAGAGACGTGATGAGAGGAGAGATGAATATCGCAGAGATAACATGAGGGATGACTATAGAAGAGATGATAGAGATGACCAGCGATATGAAGGGACTATCTGGATGACCGCCGTTATGAAAGGCGAGACGATAAAAGAGATGATTGCAGAGATGATAGACGAGATTATAATCGTCGGGAAGATCGTCGAGAGGATCGATGGAATGAGAGACGAGACGATTGAAGGGACTATGATTATTGAGACAACAGGAGAGATGACAGCCGCGAACCTCGTTGTGCCGATAAGAGGCCGGTTGAAAGGAGAGAAGAAAGGCCCAGAGCCGAAGAGCCAAAAGGGAGTGATGAACATCTGTGCTACAAATGCGGAAAACCGGGCCACTTTCCTTGGGAATGCAAGAACCAGTTTGAAAGAGACGTTAGCAATTATGAGCGGAAGCTGGAGGCCACTAAAAAGATCTGATGCTATGATTTTGGTTGCCCAAGAAGATTATTGGGACGCGGAGGATACTGATGAAGAGGATGACAAGGGTAAGAATTGCCACATGGTGATCGTATTGGATAGGCTGACCATGCTACAACGTCAGATTCAGATTCAGACAATGCTGCTAAGGGGGAGACACAGCAAAATCCACCAGCATGTCTGATGGCCAGATCCGGGGATCCAGAATGTTCATCATCAGATTCTGAGGCACGTGAGTTACATTCCAAAGCAAGTAAATAATTATAGCGAATGTAACTTGCACACACATATACTTGATCTAGAAGCTAGATTAAATGCTGAAACAGAAAAGTGTGTCAAGGCTGAAAATCTAGCCCAAACATTAAAAGAATCATCTGAGTTATATCAAAAGAAGTGGTTAACTAATCATGATGTGATAAAACAGATGCTAATTGACAAGGTAGATGTTTAGGATAGGAATACGTATCTAGAATATTGTATGGATAGACTATCAAATGAAAAGAACTCTTTAAAATCAGAAAAATCTGTTCTATCAAAACAATTAGAGACTCTAAGTATGGAAAACATAGATAGTTTTGAAAAATATAGAATGATAGAAGAAGAAAGAATAGGTTTGTACTCTCGCATAAAGACCCTTGATGATGAATTTTTAAAACGGGGTCAAACAGAACAAACTATTCACTTAAACCAACCCAAAGAGACTAGGTTTTATCATTCCAAACAAGGAATAGGTTTTTAAAATCATAAGTACTTGGAAAAGGTTCAACAAGTTTTACCTATTTTTTATGACATGACATATATGGGTGTTGGGTTGAAATTCGTTTATCAATCATCGGAAGAAATTTTAACCCAAGAGGATGAGATATGAATCGAAAATAAAGAAAAAAATATCTTTTAAATATGAAGAGCTAAACGAGAGTTATCCTCATAGAGTACCCACTCTAGAGGAAGATTTCTTATCTAGTTATTCAAAAGCTGAAATGAAAGCAGAACCTGTCAAACCAATCCCTCATCTTTACATTCCTACAAAAGTTCTTCAACGCAAAATCAAAGTTTTAGAAAAGGAATTAAAGTCAACTCGAAAAAAAGCTCTTGATTATCAAGAAGCTCTTCTTAAGAGTGAGGAAAAATTGGTAAACCAGAGTTTTCAACAAACTGTAGAATTAACTGTCTACATAGAACAATTTGACATGGTTTCAGAAAGTTTAAAAGAGCCAAAAGTTTCTCACCCTATCAAAATCCCACTCATGTTGTCTGAAAAAGGTAAAGCTAAGGTTGAAATTTCTTCTATCAATTTTAAAGGTGAGTGCTCAAAACCTTTCAAAGCTAAGGTTTCAAAGAAGACTCAGATTCAATCCAAGTCTTCTAAGAAACCCACTCACCAAGAAAAAGAAAAATCTTCAAAGTCTAAGTCTTCCATGCGTACTGACTCTCGTTGTTTTGTTCCTACAGATCATGTGAGAAGAGTGCCAAAAACGTCTATGCAAGACTTTTCAAGTTTTTTTGCGAAGAATGTTGTTATGCCAAATGATTTTGTTTCTAGAGATAGATTGGATGTAATATCAGAAAACAATGTTTGTAATGATGTAACAAATTATATTTCCTGTTTAAATTATTCATTTAGTCACTTGTTTAAATTATGTCCAACTCGTTTTAGACGTCAAGTACCAGAAATGAATGCTTTTGTGCCTTATCCTGCTAAGAGAATTCGTCAAAAGAAAATAAAAAATGTTGCATCATCGGCCATCACAAAAAATGAGACTTGTACTTTGCCTAGGCCCAAAACCAAAGCAAAAGTCAAACAAGTCTAAAAAATCAAAAACCAAATGTAATTTCATCGCCTAAGGTTCCAAAGCCTGTTAAATCCAATTATCAATGGATTCCAAAAGGCTCTGCATCTGGTCCACACATAACTGCAAAATGGGTTCCTAAAACTGCTAACGTGCCATATTCACCTGGAACTCCTAACCCAAAAGGACCCATATTAATATGGGTTTCCATAATTGTGTGATCTTAATGCAGATGGTTCTTGGTTACTTCAGATCAAGACCCAAACTTCACTGAATTGGCATCTAGTTATCATAGGCTAGGACCCGTTCTTCTGCTTGTCGATTGTGCTTAAACCGACACGTTTGGCTTCTGTGCACACAGCTCAGGACCCGGTCTAAAACCATCATGTTTTCTGAACATCTCGGTTCAGAACACAGTTTGAATGTTAATTTACGATGGATCTGTTTAAATGCCTGTAGATTTTCATTGTATGTATTCTTTGTTTTTAGGAAAAATCCATCTGGTATATGGATTCGGGTTACTCCAAGCATATGACTGGGAGAAGAGAATCGTTGTCCAACATAGTAGAATAATACTGTGGGACAGTCAAATTCAGGAATAATCACCATGCTCACATAAAAGGATACGGGGATTTAGTCCTAAATAATCTAGTCATCAAGGATGTTGACTATGTTGAGGGATTATCACATAATCTGCTTAGCATAGGCCAACTCTGTGATAAAGGATTAGAAGTTACATTTAGGGCTAAAAACTGTAGTGTTAAGAGTATGGATGGTAAAAAAATATTATCCGGTTCCCGTAACTCTAACCTTTACACCATAGATGTAGCTAAGCTTATGGTTAAGGATAGCATCTGCCTTCTATCAAAAGCCTCTTCAAAAGACTTTTGGTTGTGGCATCGTAGGTTATCTCACCTGAACTTTGAGAACATCAACAAGCTAGCTGCAAAACAACTGGTGAAAGGACTCCCAGAACTGAGATATGAAAAAGACCATCTATGTGGAGCTTGTGAGAAAGGAAAAATGAAAGATCATCTCACAAATCAAAACCCGAACCATCATCGAAGAGAGTGTTGGAGCTACTACATATGGACTTATGCGGACCAATGCGAACTCAAAGCATAAATGGAAAGCGATATGTGTTGGTTATCGTTGACGACTATTCACGATATACCTGAGTTAAATTCTTGCGATCCAAGGATGAGACAGCTCAAGAGATCATTGATTTTATTACGAGTGTCGAAACCCAACAGCAGCTGTCCGTTCAATCAATCCGAACTGACAACGGCACGGAATTCAAGAACTCGGTAGTAGAGGGATTCCTTCGATCCAAAGGTATTCAGCATCAGTATTCAGCTGCTCGAACACCTCAACAAAATGAAGTCGTAGAAAGGCGTAACCGTACCCTTGTGGAAGTTGCACGTACAATGCTGACTTATTCAAAGCTACATTCGTTCTTGTGGGCCTGCCGTGTCAACAGCTTGCTACACGCAGAATCGCTCCATGATCCATAAGCGTTTCAATAAAACTCCATATCAACTCTTCTTGAATAAAGTACCGTTTATCAAGTACTTACGTGTATTTGGTTGCAGGTGCTACGTGCTTAATGACAAAGACGACCTCGGGAAATTCAACGAGAAGGCGGATGAAGCGATCTTCATTGGATACTCATCCAACTCAAAGGCATATCGTGCATTCAACACTCGCACCAAGACAGTCAATGAAAGTGTGCATGTCACATTTAATGAAATGGCTGAATTGGCACCCGAAGTTGATCAATCAGGACCACGCATTACACCAATGCCTGGAGACTCTTCTTCGTCTCAATCTTCTTCTTTTTCTCCTTCTGATTTAGTTAGTTTATTTATTCATTTTTATGTAGAATTTTTTGGTCCTAGTGCTAATGTTTCTAATGTTTCTTCTTCTGTAGTTAACACATCCAACGATTCAACTGCGCAACAAATTCCATCTGATCCCCTTCATCTACTTCATACCCACATCCATCCACTTCATCCACTAATACATCTGCAGCTGAATCTACTCCAGAAATACCCTCACACATTATGCCAAACATCATTCCTTCACCTGAGCACATTGAACCCGAATCGGAACCACTGGTACCTTCGCTCGAAACCATTGACCATGAATCATCCTCCATTCCCACACTCACCACTGAGGTTCCATCTCGTTCACCCCTTCCACACGAGACAAAATGGACCCAGAGTCACCCAACCGATCAAATTATTGGTGATGTCTCGACTGGTGTCCAAACCCGAAGGGCGTCTGCTAATGAATGTCTCTTTGCATCATTCCTTAGTATGATTGAGCCTGCTCGTGTGGATGAAGCCTTGAAAGATCCTGACTGGATTGTTGCAACGCAAGAAAAGCTCAACCAGTTTGAACAGCTCAGAGTATGGCGGTTTGTTCCCAAGCCCAAAGATCTAACAATTATCGGAACAAAGTGGATCTACAAGAACAAACGAGACAAAAATGGCATTGTGGTAAGAAACAAAGCTAGACTTGTCGCAAAAGGCTACCGACAACAACAAGGGATAGATTATGACGAGACCTTCGCTCCAGTTGCACGGATAGAAGCAATTCGAATCTTCTTGGCGTACGCGACACACAAAGACTTCAAAGTGTACCATATGGACGTCAAGACAGCCTTTCTTAACGGTGAACTTAATGAAGAGGTGTACGTTGAACAACCACAAGGATTCATTGATGCACATAAACCTAACCATGTTTATGTGCTAGACAAAGCCCTCTATGGTTTGAAACAAGCACCTCGCGCATGGTATGACAGTCTCTCTAATTTTCTTATCTCTGCTGGTTTCAGCAAAGGTGTGGTGGACACAACATTGTTCACAAAAAGGGAAGGCCCGCACATAATGCTAGTCCAAATATATGTCGACGACATTATATTTGGATCTACTGACAGTAATTTCTATAAGGTTTTTGCATCTCTAATGGAGTCCAGGTTTGAGATGAGTATGATGGGGGAAATTCATTTTTTTTCCTCGGATTACAAGTCAAACAACTTGAAAATGAGATTTTTGTGAACCAGCCAAAATATACTCTTGACATTCTCAAGAAGTATAAGTTAGACTCTTGCACGAGTATCGCAACTCCCATGACTTCCAACTGTAAGTTAGACACCGATTCTTCTGGGAAAAGTATCGACAATACAACTTATAGAGGGATGATTGGATCCTTACTGTATCTGACGGCTAGTAGACCAGATATAATGTTTTCAACATGTCTTCGTGCTCGTTTTCAGGCCGACCCAAAAGAATCACACTTAACTACGGTAAAACGCAATTTTTGTTATCTTAAGGGTACACCCGATCTTGGTCTCTGGTATCCAAAGGAAACCGATTTTGATCTTACTACCTTTTTAGATTCTGATTTTGCAGGTTGTAGAGTTGATTGAAAGAGCACATCAGGCGGAATACAGTTCTTGGGAGACTGACCGGTGAGTTGGTCCTCCAAAAAGCAGAATTGTGTTTCAACATCCACAGCTGAAGCTGAGTATGTAGCAGCTGCAAGTTGTTGCTCTCAAGTGCTGTGTATGAGAACACAATTACGTGATTATGGATTCTCGCTCACCAACATCCCAATCTACTGCGATTCTCGAAGTGCCATTGTTATCTCTTGCAATCCCGTGTAACACTCATGAACGAAACATATAGATATCAGTTATCATTTTATTAAAGATCACGTAGAAAAGGAAACAATTGAGTTATATTTTGTAGGCACGGAATATCAACTTGCTGATATTTTACTAAAGCTTTAAACGAACCTCGTTTTCAGTTTTTAGTATCACATATTGGCATGTTGAATCCACCTTCTAGTTAAATATCAGACATTGTCTAAAATAATTCTATTTCAAACATCCATGTTTGAAATTCCTTTATTTTAGAAAATATCTTTTATTTAAATTTAAGGGGTGTGTCACAAAATTAAATTTCGATCTTTCCTTATCTATGTACATTTTTAATATTTAATGATCCTGACAAATTGCTATATGAATTGTTCACAAGTGAGTGGGACGCTAACTTATCCAGGTTTGTCTTTATCTTAAAAGTCTTAAAAGGTTCAAGAGTTTAATCTGAAAAAGAAAAGCAAAAGGATAGGTGTTTATTTGAGGGGGAGTATAATTAGGATGTTATTTTTTAGCTTTTGTCATTTTTAATTTCTCCATAACTTTAAAGCTTTAGGTTGCTTAATTTTTAAATTTTATTGTTTAATATAATATGTCCGAAAAATCTCAAAAAGATTTTATTTTTATTTTTTTTAAATAATATCAAAAAGTCAAAAATATTTTAATTTTTTATTTTACCTATGTCTTAACTTAATTTATAGAGAAAATCACAAAAAATATTTTTTAAAATTATTTTATGATCAATTTAGTTTTTATATCCTGCATATATTTTGTTTTTCCAAGATAATTCTGAAAAATCCAAAAAACATTTTAATTGGGCTCTTTTATTAGTTTTTAATTTTTGGTCCATTTTTTATTTTGTGTGTGTGGCCAAATTTTGGTTTTAAAATTTTGAAACGGTTGGTCTAAGATGTTAAAATGTGCGGACCCTTAGAGCCGACCCGACCCGCCCTCACTTTAAATAGGCAGGTCAAACGGTCAACCCCCTTTCTTCTTCCTTAAGCCTTCCTTCTTCCTCTTTCTTTCTGAAAAACCGACGACCCAACCACCATTGTCATCGACTTCGAAGCTTCCAACCTGAATTCTCAATGGTTTTTCCTTGTTTTTCTTGCTGTTTCACGTATCTGCACCGTCAGGTAACATTCTTTCCTCTTTATTTCAGTAAATAACATCATATTTAGTGTGTTTGATTTTCGAATTTTCTAAGGTTTTTAGTCTCGGTTTTTGCTAATTTTGGGTCCTTTATTCTGATATTGTTAGCTTAGTGTAGTTATAAAAAATGTTCATTGCATGTTTTTACACTAGGATCTGCATTTTCATGCATTTTTATGCATTTTGTTAAACTGTTCACGTTGCATGTGCATGAACTGAAAAATTTTTCTAAGTCCTGATTTCGGTCCATCCGAAGTTCGGACCATCCGGACTTCGGATGAATTTCCTTAAAAACTGTTCAAACATTTTAACTGTTCATCCGAATTCGGACCACTGTTTATCCGAGTTTGGACCACTGTTCATACGAATTCGGACCACTGTGCATCCGAATTCGGTTCCTATCAGCATTGTTCAATTTTCAATTATTTTTCTTAAGTTTTTCCATTTTCATCTCTATGCATCCGAATTTGGTTCCAATCTGAATTCAGTCCCCATCCGAATTCAGCCCCCTTCCATACATTTTCATCCGAATTTTGGACTGAACCGAATTCGGATCACTGTTCATCCGAACTTCGACTCATCTGAAATTCAACACTTAGCATTTTTTTAAATTTTTTTTTCATTTTTGCATTATTATCAAAAATCAAAAATCCCAAAAATATTTCAAGTCCTTTGCATCATTGATTAGAGTTAGGATTAGTGTTTGAGTGAAAATGTCTGTTCTAACATTGGTCTCTTAACGATTGACTTTGGACTTTATTCAGTACAATCATATTCTACTGATAAAGACCCGATGCTTTAAACAGAACAGACAGTTTCTATTTCACACTTATCCCAGACTTAGTATCAATGTTTTATTCCGTTAAGTCTTCTATTCTAACTCTGATGCATTTCTACAGGACTCATGGAACCCGCAGTAGTTCTCACAATTCCTCATTCACCCATCCTAAACAATAATGCCCAACTCCCCGAGGAGTCCATTCTGCCCCAATCACAATTTGTCGAGTTTGCCCCCCACAACTGGCAACTTGACGTTTCAACCCTTCGTCGTGAAGCCAAGGATATCTCCTTTGATATCCTCAAAGGCCAGCCACTCTTTTACTCCCAATCCACCGCCATATCCGTACCTCAAATTTACCTCCAACAATTCTGGCATCATCTCACATTCGTGTCTGATGCCGAACCCTACTTCACATCTACCATAGACTGCGTTCCAATCAAACTCACACAAGCAGCCATCCGTCACATTCTCTGCCTCCCAGCTGAAGCCTTTTCTCTATCAAGACTTGTCTTTGCCCCAATCCCTTCTCTTCTAGAAACCCTTGACGAAATCAAGGCACTCGGTTATGATGGCCCGCTATCAAAGCCGTCTGAGTTCCGAACAAAGAACCTTCAGGCACACTGGAGGGTTCTATTTGACACCATCAACAAATGTTTCACCGGGAAACATTCCGGTCATGATTCTGCGTCCATTCAAGTTCTTTCGATGTTTGCCGCTTTTGCGTATGACCGACATTATGACTACGCGGCATTCATCTTTGATGAATTGAAAAGAGCCATCCTCAAGAAAAGAACAAAGCGAGGGCGTAAATACATCCCTATTCAGAGGTTTCTTCAATTGATCATACAGTACGCTATGGAAAATGATGATGATATCCACGAACGACCAGAGGCCGACGTATATGTCACAGCTGCACTTCAAAGATTAAACATTCCAAAGGGAAATCCCAGCGTACCGGTGATGACTATTCCACTATCTTTGCTACAACAAGCAGTACAAACAGAGAGGGTAAGGGAATATCTCAGGGTTTTTTATCCGGATGAGGCTCAGTCAGAACCGAGTGAGCCTAACCAATCCGAAGGTGAGGCTCGAGTGAGTGAGTCTGAGGGAGAAGCGGTGGATGTACAACAAACACTGGGTTTGGGTGAGCGGGAGATTTCTGAGGCGAGGGAGGGAGAAGCAGGTGAGGAGGCAGAGGCGGCCGATTTTGAACGGACTGTCTCTGTCCAAATGAGAGGGCAAGAGGTAACATCTGAGGGTGATCTTAGCCCCTTAAGCCGGACAACCCCGCATAAGACCATCAGTCCATTGGTCGAAACAACCCCCTCCATCCACTTGATATCCTCTCAAAGGGATATCACTTCATTCCACGGGGACATTGCACATACTCCATCACCCTCTCACTCGAAGAGTCGTGGTGTTGAAACAGGTCACATGTCGCCCCCAGTGACCATCCTTCATTCGATCACAGCTCACTCCCCACCCCCACTTACACAGCACGACGCCTTCGTGGTGTCCACCCATGAACGAGCTGCCTTCGTGGCAGCTCCAGAAACATCCAGATCCGAGCATCCCGTAGTGGAGCCAGAAGTGATGGAAGGAAGACCTGATGTTGCCCCTCAAACGCCGTCAACATCAGGCCATCCCGGGATTAATCTTGAGATGCTAACAGCAGCTCTACGTGCTGCTAGTTTTGTCACCCGGGCTGACCTGGACGCCTAGAAGGAGGCTGCCGAAGAGAGACATACCGCCCTTCTATCATTCATTAAGGGTAAGGGTGTTGCATCTGAGGATCTGCCACCACCAGGAAACCGATCAGTCCAAGCTCAAATTCAAGAATTATCAGACAAGATGGATGCGCTTACAAGGTTAATTTTACAAGTCCAGGAGCAGATCAACTCCCGAATGGACCGTCTTGAGTCTGCAGTTATAGAGCTTCAGTGTCGTCCTCAGGCTGACTCTCACAAACGAAAACATGACGATCAGGACGACCCAGATCGCCATAAGGTGGAGAAGCGGCAAAGAGTTTAGTCTGAGGACCCGATAATGATTGTAGGGGGAGCCGAATCAGAGGGAGCAGATATACCAGGGTCTGGGGAACAGAGGTATGGGACTCAAGAGATGTTAGAAGACAAGCCTATGGTTGAAGGCCCGGCTCCGTTGGATCCAATGTCAGCGATGGTGGAGTACGATCCTATATTTGAAAAGGCCGAAATCATATTGGTGTCTGATACAGACTCTGATATTGATAAAGACTATCCTCTACTCACTCCAAAGCCTGAACCCGAGTCGCCACAAAAATCCTCTTCATCCTTTGAATTCCTAAATTCCACGCCCCGTGTGCCACAACAAGAAATACTATCATCTATCCAAGCTCCCTCCCCTACTCTCAAAGAATCCCCTCTAATCCAAAGTCCTCCCAAAGTCCAAACAACACCCCAACCTTAAGCCCAGGAACCAGAACCTTCAGGCACTAGAACTGTGGATTCTTTTGATGCTAGACCTGAAGGAACTGGTATCCACGATGAAAGTGATTTATATTGGGTCGGCTGGTATACAAAAGGTGGGGTACATTCTTTTCCAGAAGAATTAAAAGAAGAACTTAGGCAAGAACGAAGGGGGAAATTTTTTAAATTACTTGAAGCCCCTCCGGCTGAATTAGAAGAACCCCCTGTTCAAGGACTAAAGGATATTTTGAAGAAGTTCCCTGCAGAGCAGTTCAGAATCCATTTTTGGAAGAAAGGTTTAAGATGGTATTCAGGAAAAAGTCAGAGTCATTCAGCAGGCGTTTATTGATGGAGCTTACAAATGTATCAAAAGCTGAACATGCCGAGTATAACCAGATGATGCTCAGGGAGAAAAGGCCAAAGGACAAATATTGGTCAAAGTCAAAGATCAAAAAGCTTGTCAACATTCATATGTACAAAAGAGCATGAGTGTTCACTCCTGCTTTTGAGGTGCTCAGAGAAGATGGAACAGTACAAGAACTGCATGAAAGTGATCTAGACTACGTGAATGTGGACGACGTTGAGTATTTACACGACAGACTGAAAAACAGAATTAAGAAACGTCTGACTCACATGACAGCAGTTGTCGCCCTTACTAGAAGCATGAAACGCCGCTCCATTGTCATGTGCTTAAGGGACTTTCAAATGGCAATTGAGAGCGCGCTGGTAAAAGTCAGTCTGAAAGACCCTGAGCAAGACATATTTTTGCTAGACCATTACTCGGCTTACAAAGTTTTATTGTTAGGGCAGCCGGGAATTCTATTTTGAATCAAAGAGGAGGAAAAGATTTATGCGCTTTGAGGATCTACCTTGCTACTCCGACGGAACTATCAGATTAGTCAGAGCTGAGCTCACCAAAAGAATACAAGAATATGATGCTCAACCAAATCCTGAACTTAGACGCCAACCCAAGGAGATTCAAGAGATCCTCAGCGGCATAGAAATTCTGAACGAAAGGCTACATCTCAGGCAAGTGACTAGACGGTTCGACGTCGTCCTTGGCCTCCGAGAATCTACAGATCATACCCGAGTTCACCCACAATGATCGAAAAGGGGGAGATTGGTAGATATTTAATTTCGATCTTGTGGCTTTCTTTTATTTCATTGTAATTTATTTCTAGACTTTGTTTTGGTTGTTTCTTTATTTTACAAGTAGAGGGGGCTATTATGTAATTCATGGAAAGTTGCTTTTAATTCTCCTTGTAATAGGTTCCACCTAGGGTTTTGTAAAAAAATCAATTCACACGGATTATTCATCAAAGCATCCGCCGACTTTCAGAGAGAACATTCTTTATGTCTTTTTCCTCATCATTCTTCAATCATTGAGTTGAATATTCTGTTTGTTGAATGTTTGTGTGATAAATATATACACGAGTGCTGATTAATCTGGGAAGTCATTATTAACATATGTTTTTTGATTTTGTTAATTTGTATCTCGGAAATGTTTTGGTATTGTTTTGGTTTTTCATTAGTTTGTATTCATCGAACCTGGGGAAAAATTGTTGTTTGATGGCTGCCAATTATAAAAATTGTATAGAAACCACTTTTGGTTAGGTCTACGATATAGAAAGATTAACATATCTATAGAGACCGGTGGACAAACTGATTTAGAAAAAAGCTCCTAGACATGTTTTTAACCGGTCTTTAACCGACTTAAATTGGCTAGAAGTCCGTATAATTAGGGTTGTTTATGGATTTTTAACCCGACCGAAAATGAGTTTCGGATTATTAATCGTGTAGGTCCCGAAAGGTTCCCAAAGTATATAGCTTTAAGCTGTAGAGGGGGGGTGAATACAGCAATTTAAAAAACTACACACTATTTTCTCAATGTTTGTATGTATTATCAACAATTTGTTAATTACAAACAAGCTTGAATGCGGAATAGTTCAAGCTGAGATGACAGATACAACAGTATGTTCACTAGTCTAAGACAAACTCAAACTAGTATACAATGAATACACTCACTAAGAAGCACTCACTGTGTTTACAAGACTTAAGGGAACAGCTTATGTAAAACAGCTTAGACACACAGATACTGATTTACACAGAAGGCTTGCATGCATGAAAAACACACTTGCACGTTCACTCTTGGTTTTAGCACTTAGCTTTCTTCGCTCCCCTTTCTGTCCTTAGAAGCTTCCTTTTATACTCATTCAGAGGATCTAAGAGAAACATCTTCATTGGACGGAATGAAAAGGAGAAGTCTTGTTGAAAAGACAACATAACCTTTTCTGCACTTTTCTGAAAAGCAGACTTGTCTTCACATGTGCAGAACTTTTGTCTTTTTACTTTGTCTACTGTTGCATTGCCTTTAACTAATTTAGGAATGTCAACTTTGCGTCTTTCTTCCTTGTAAAGGCCTATTTTGATATAAGAAAAAGGTCTGTCACCCTTTTCCAAATACCCTTTTGTCTTCACGTTACAGAACAGCTTGGGCAGGCTAAGCAGTTCTGTTTTCCACTTTGTCTTCGACTTTGTAAACTGATCTTGTAGTCAAAAACAATACATGATGACTTGGAAACATATTCCATAAAGTGTTTAGCCTGTTCACAAAGAACAGGTTCTGTTCACAAAGAACAGAACACTTTAAAATTGCCCAAGCTGCTCACCAGTGTAAAGCAGCGTAG